>JAUMGZ010231061.1:0-11037 GCA_032359645.1 Pododesmus macrochisma
ACTCTCTCTCTCACTCTCACACACACACTCTCTCTCTCACTCACACTCTCACACACTCACACACACACACACACACACACACACACACACACACACACACACACACACACACACACACACACACAGAAACAGGAAGTATAAGAGGTCATGTTTTTACGTAGCAAATGGATCATTGGCTTGTAGAGAATTTGACCACGAGGTCTATTCTAAATTCATTCTCCTTCGAATCCGTTTAACGTAACTTCCCTTATATCGAGACAATTAGTATCACATAGATCCCAACTTATCCCATATATGTTTTTTAAAACTTTATATCGCAACATGCCCTTAAACAGAGCTATTCTGGAAATACAAAGAATGTTGTCCAAATAAAATTGACCTTGTCCATATATGATTGACGTTGTGAGACTGAACCTTCCTGATATGAGTAACATAGTTTGACTTTCCCTCCACCTTCTTATTTTCATATTAAAGCTGTCCCCGTCCATTCTTTGAAGCTTTTGATGCAGACAAAACGTTTTTTCAAAGCTCCTTATTATTTTTTCTTTCCGTTTTTTTTCCTTCATAATCATCGTTATCGATTTGTTGTTTTAATTTGTTTTTATTTTGTAAGGTTTCCTGAAGAAAAGCCATATCTAAAACGGTTGTACAATAATTGTGTTAGACGGAAATGAAGAGAAGTATAAGGGTACATATTATTGGTTTTTTCTCTCAAAATTTCCGTGTTTTTTTGAAAAGGCAATAAACAGGTAGAATATTCCAATGAGAAAACAGTATCATTTGATAGTTTCATTCTGCTACTATATGATGTATAACGTTTCTCTTCTTCATTTATTTTCAGAAACACAATCTACAGACTGAGTATATGAACAGCATGCTTGAGCTAAACCCTTAAGAAAGTCCAGATCTCAAACGTATGGCCTCAAATAAACTTAGACAGTCATAAATAACTTCAGGTACATAGACATTTTAACCGTACAGGGACATTGCACACTCGACATATGACGAATTGTTACATGTAGATTTCTAGTGGCAAACAAAAGTCAAACGTCTCTACGTTTTCAATTTTATTGGCTGCTTTCTTCATCAGTATTCCTAATAAGAATAATCTTGTGAACAATTTTCCTTGACATTTTAATTATGAACTTTTCGTTGAATTTATTGCGCAAACACAGAGAAGTGTTCAGACAACTGCATCCCGCATATACAATAAGTTGTTAACTAGCAAAAACATGCATTTCTCCGAAGTTCGCGCTTTAACTCAAGTAAGATCATTTAATTATCGTGTTTTCCTCGGAGCAGTTTTGATATGTAAGTTTAGTGTGGCTTATAATGATCACAAACCACGTTTAGATGAAAGTATAATATAACCAAAACAGTTAAACTACTTCGAAATCCCAACTAGCGGAATAACAATACTCAGAATATGAAAGAAACGTAATTTCTTACAAAACCAATATCCATAACAGATCGAAGTAACTGTGTAATATTTATCATAGTTCTTATCTGTATAGTAAGACCCTTGATTATCCCCTTGTCCATTAGTTAAACAACATACGTGCGCGCATAAATAACGTTATGAAGTTTTCAGAGGGGAGAGTGAAGTATCAGATTAATGCATCTAATTGGCCAAAACTGTAGGGATTGAAACTGCTTTTTAGGTTAGGAGTTCTCTGTTTGGAGAAGAGAATGAAGTGAGTAATTGAAGCAAATTTTATTCTGAAATTGTTGTTTGTAAACTTCAATAACATGCCAAATGTAAATGACTGGTGCCACCAATGTGACAACCCAAGTCAGACAGGTTGAAGGGTACAGGCCAGACAAAGATCTGCACGTCCTTCGGAGGAGACGCTAAGCTGGCTGTCCGTGTACAGGGATTTTTAACCCCCTGGCACGATAAAGATCCCCATGTAAAGTTCGATAGGCGGAAACGCCGTTGCATGGGTGCATCCATCTTTATGAACTATCTCTAATTTTACCATAAAATCAAAAGTTAAGGCTCCCCAAAATATATGATACTAGGAAGTGAAAAAAATGTCCCGTTTTCTTTAACCCTTTAACGACTTTATATTGTATGTGCCTATTCAATTGATGTTGCTTTTAGACAAGCATTTTTAAAAGTCAGGACTCCTGCCCCTACACAATTTTAAAGAAATATTCATTGAATAAAATTGTCTTTCTACCGAGCCAATTTATTTTTTCTTCACATATCAGGAAACATGTAAAACGTTATATGTAGACAATAGAACGAATGTATTCAATGAGGAATGATACAACATAAGTGGTATAGAGCGTGCTTTCTCCTATGATTTTTGTAGGTTACATCACCCGGGAGAGGTTGGTTTTATGAGTTAATCGGACATGTTAACAACTAGCACCGTTCCGATTGGATTGAACTTGAATAGAAATGACGTCACAATACCGCGACCGCTTAAACGAACGATTTACGCCATATTTACGTACACACCTGATATAGATCATACTTTAAACGGGTATATTTACCTTTTGTCTAATGAATTTTAATTCTTGAGTTTATATTCAAAAATACAGCGATCAAAACGACTATTTCTTATTCCTTGCTCCTGACTGGATCGAGATAATAATTTGTCATTGGGGGACATAAAACAAAATACAAGTTTCCTTGAACCCTAACAACTTTAGATGTTATGTACCAACCCACTTCTAGACATGCAATTTTGAAAGTCAAGATCCCTGCCCCTTCACAACTTTAAAGAAAACTTTATTAAAAGAAATTGCCTTTCTACCGAGCCAATATATTTTAACTACACATTACAGGATACACGAAACACGACCCCATGGCCTAATCAGAAGAAGTATTATGTAGATAATAGAATGGTCGTATTGAAAAAGAGTAATACAACATTAGTAGTAGAGAGAGTGTTTTTACTCCACTCTTGATCTTACAAAAAAAAACCTTGATAAAAGTATATATTATCCTACCAGGAATTCAAACTCCATATGAATACAATCGTCGTCTCACAAAATACCTATCTAACAAGTACGATGAGAGAGTGCGATAGATTGACCCAAGACGATGCTCTTAATTAGCATGACAATAAAAAGAATGAACATCTATAAAACAAAAGACGTGGTGGAATCACTGGATGTAATAGCCTTTCTTTTAGGCAGGACTTGATTGTTAAAGAGCTGTAGAGACATAATGTACTGCCCGAACTCTGTAACGTGTAACAATAGTGATTGGGTTATAATGATACTGATACAACGAAGTCAGAAACAATGTAAATTATTGTCAAATAACCTTGGACATGAACAGCTTCAGACACATGCACATTTTAACCGTACAAGGATATTGCACACTCGACATATGACACACTGTTAGAATTCTCGTGGCAAACAACTTAAAGTCAAACGTCTTTATATTCTCAATTTATAGGCTGTTGTCTTTATAAGTGTTCCTAATAAGAATAATCTTTTGAATAATGTCCTGGTCATTTTATTTTTTAATTTTACGTTGGATATATTGCGCAAACTCATAAAAGTATTCATCTGTTATAGTTTCCTATACAAACTCAATGACTCTGGTCAGCAACACTGTATCCCCTATATATTATTAGTGCTTTAATTGCAAAAACATTAATTTTCCCGAAGTTCACTGTTTAACTCAAGTAATTAAAGAGTTATTCAGATGATTTTATATTCGCACATTCTCCGGACCCGTTTTGAATTGTAAGTTTATTGTGGCTTGTTAAGATCACCAACCACGTTTTAATGAAGGTATAATACATGTCTGACCAAAACAGTTAACCTTCTTCGAATTCACAACTAGCGGAATAACAGGATTCAGAATATGAAAGAAACGTAATTTCTTACAAAACCAATATCCATAACAGATTGAAGTATTGTAGTTACCGGGTGATATTCATCATTGATCTTATCTGTATATTAAGACTTTTGATAATCCCCTTGTCCATTAGTCAAACAACACACTTTTTATGCGTATAACTAGCGTTATGTCGGGTGCAAATATATGATGCTTTGGAATAGGAAACAAATGTCTCATTTTCTTTAACCTTAACAACTTAAGATTTTATGTACCAATCAACTTGATGTCACTTTTAGACATGCACTTTTAAAGTCAGGATCCCTGCCCCTACACAAGTTTCAAGAAAACATCAATAAAAGAAATTGCCTTTCTACCGAGTCTATTGTTTCTACACATTTACAGGAACATGAAAAACGACCCTATGGCCTAATCATAAGAAGTGTTACATGTATGTAGATAATAGAATGTTCGTATTGAAAAAAGAGTTATACAAAATTAATAGTAACACTGCATACTCATATTGTAGGTATCTCCCAACTTTATTTGTTGTTTTAATTCGAGCTTATTATTTCTCCGTCATGTTGGGGGTCATGTGTGGGTAATGAAAAAAGACCATATAGAAGATAGGGCCCATTTGTATTCAGTAAATAGACCATTAACCTGAAGATTTTTGACATTTTCTGAAGAAAATATTACTTTTCTGGTCACTTTTGTCAAATGAAAAATAAGTTGATTTGGAATACATGTAAGCTATCCCAAATATATGATTGTATGAATTAAACATCAACAATCGCAATAATTGGTTCGGCATATTATATCATATTTTCAGTTTTTGAGCGACCTTTTCACATGCAAGACGCTTACACAGTATACGGAAGGTCATGGGTCATGCAGAAGACTAAATGATTTGTCAATGAAGCAGTACAAAAGCACCAAAAAAATCTCGCGAATATATACTCTCCAAAATATTTATATACAGTGGTGGAAAAAATATATAAACCTGAAATAAACTTTTCAAACTTTCATTAAACTCGCTAAAAATCAAATGTATGTATGTGTTGAGGCAACAGCCACATTTTATAATGCCTGCATATTTAAATGAAAAGGTGGTCACTTTTTCTGGTCACCAAATTGTTCATGGGAAGAGAGTGGACTATATAACTACTGGTCATTTGGTTCATTTCTTTATTGGCTAATGGGTCCGTTTTTCTACGTAGAAAACAGGACCTACCTAGTCACTTTCTTTTAATGATCCATTTTTTCTTTACACCTGCTTAAAGCAATGCAAACTCTACTCGATCTTAAACTTATAAACTGTACCATGTCTCGTCTAAGAAACATTGAAATGATTATTTACTCAGTCATTAGACAAATCTTTAGCAATCTCTCGCATTAAATATGTTGTATAGAAACACTATCTATATAAACAAAGTAATACAAAATGCAGTCTTAAACACGCCTATATAAAAATGATATTTATAAAGGAAAGAGCCAATACTCTGTGTGAGACACCCCGTCCCGAACCCCTGATCTTGTCTCGAATTAATTGCTTTAATCTCTTATTGCAAATGGTTTAACGTAAATTAGGAAAATCCTTTGTTTAATATGAACAACTGATATGCAATCCTTACAAAATTCAAAAACTAGAATTTCAGGACTTTTTTGCAAAATAACTTTCTGACTATTTACATATAATTACTTATGATTTTGCATTCAAATAATAATAATGATAATACAATAAATGCACACGTGTGTATCGATTTATACACTAGATATAGAAGCAAATAATGAACTTTTCAGTTGTGACATGTATAATTCTGACCTACGTTATCTGATTTTCCTCTATAAACAGAGATACAACTGACTGATGGAAACATCGCTAAGATCTAAACCACTGCCTTCAGTTACAACGTAAGTCGATTTGGAAAAGATATAAAGGGTCTATTATCACTACGAGCTGTATTTTGTATTTCTGGAAAGGGTATTATGTAATGAGCTTTTCATGAAGTAAACTGAGCTTTTGGGGATGGTTTGCTCTACTAAACATTTAGATCGGCCTAGTGCTTCACAATATTCTTAATAAATTGTAGCGAACTAACACTGTTATAAGTATTTCTTTTTATATTTTAATTAGAATTCTCGTACGCGTTTACTCAAGTAAGGATTCATGTACTTTCAACGCATTAAGTCCTTCATTGATAACAATTTTCCGTTAAGTTTAAGGAAGGGAATATCGTCTAAAAGTGCGTAAAGGTTATCACATGATTACAAATATGCTGGAAACAATATCTTGGTATACAGCTTGATCTTAAAGATTTAAGTTTCAGATGTATCCATCATGGGGTTGAATTAACCAACTGATGTATATCACCTATACTTTCAGTTTCAGATTATTCTATTGTCATACATATTTTTGTAGTTAGTAGTAGTTTTGACCTTATTTGAACAAAACACATATATATATCACAACAACAACAAAAACAATCAAAAGGCAATTGGGCCTTAACGTCCATCTGGCATTTGAATATTTTTGAAAACAATATTAAGACTGAACCGAAAAGGAATCGGCACAGAAAACATGTTTGTGCATTTCCTGACATGTGAGAACATCTATATAGTTTATTGGGAAAATACATGAGTTTAACGTTTTGTTACGTTTATAGGTTATATGCAATTCGTTAAGCCTTGTCTGGTCCGTCTCGGAGAAGTTGACATTTTTAAAACATAACATGTATGCTGTAAAGTTGACATTCAAACTCGTAACGGTTGTTGACCAGCAGGTTGCGCCTTGAGTGGAACTCATTCTGCAAGCCTTAAGGTTGCTTTAAATGCAAATGTCTCCTTCCGGTATATAAGCAAGAGGTTGTTGAAATGTTGTCAAATTCCCTCCCGTTTGCTCCGATATTGACTCCCCTGAATTCCGATCTCAATAAGTGCTTATTGGACCTTAGACCAAACGGACTAAAAACGTAAACAACAGAAAGTTTAAACCATTTCGACGGTTTTATATAATTGCATGTATTAATTATGTCGATTGTTCTTTTTTTCCACTGTCGTGCTGCCTTGTTTAATATTTAAAAACATAAATTCTTCATTGTTCAAGTAATACATACGACACCCCATGCCGTAAGTCCGTGGCCATGGGAAAACAAAAAGAAAACGTGGGACACACATATAAAGAAGAACCAAAAATACATTTATTAACTAAAAGATGAAATATCACGAAATTCTATTTAAAAACTAGAAGCGAAGCCAATTCATTAGTAACAATTATTCAGCTTATTGGTAACATGTCTTATTTGTATTTTATAGGAAAGGGGCTATAGTTAACATCACAATTCATCTTAATCACTTTTTTTTCATCGATCGTATTGCAATCGAGTGGAAATTTCTGAATATCAGTTAAACATCTTACAATGTCATGCCGATAACCCGACGAGTCCTGCCCAGCCAAAACATGCATCACACTTACTTTATATAAGCATTAATTGGCAGAACATGCTAAAAATGGCATGATATATGAAAATAGAATTTTTCACCAACAAGGACGTGAACACTAACACTTCAATTTTGGGTTGATTAAAATATGTTATCTTTCAATGGGAAACTGGAAAGTATTTAAAGAACTATTAAAAGCTCGACCGAGCGGTAAAACCAATTTACTGTTTTTTAGCATAAAACAGCTTTCAAATGGAAATGTTTTTACACGTAAATAGCTTTGCTCTGCACACATAAGAATATATAAAAGATATACAATTGTTACTGTCAAAGTTCCAGCAAACAAACTGACTATGGAGCGTAGATAAAAAAAATACCATCAATTACAAACTAAACTCATGTTGTGCGACAATGACGATGTCCCTTGTTGTTGCATCGTGGTATCTGGTCTTTGACATTGTAGTTTATGTTATTATAATTTCTATTTGATATTACTTTGTGTTTTCCTTGGAGATCGGTTTACTGTTAATCCTTACTCCAAGACAATTATTATACTAACGTCATGTTGATTATTGGCTCCATAGTCTGAAAAATGTGAGACTTTGTAAATAATTAAATGTAGCATTAACACGGCTGATAATAAATTATATAATTGTACAATGGGTTTGGTATTTGGTGTTTACATGTTACACTGCCTTAAGTAATACTTCAGCGGAAGCTTGTCTTCTTATTGCAACGCTTACCATATCGCGGACACATGGTCTCGCAATAGAAGTTCGTGATATTTCCTTTTTTAGTTAATAAAATTATATTTGGTTATTTTGGTGTGTGCGTCCCACGTTTTCCTTTTTTTTACCATGTTCATGGACTTACCGCTTTTAAATATGGTCTTGGTTTTTCATGTTTACTACTTTCTCACCGGTACTAGTCGGTACATATTCTTTATCACTTTATTTTTGTAAGGGTGTTGACATTTTGTCTGGGTAGCATTCCCCCTTATATAGCTACCATTTTCATTATAAGCGAGGTCATTTTATAAAAAATGTTATGTCAAGTTACATTACAATGAAATGATACTCGGTCAAATAGGTCTGACGCCGAACATAACTTTGCCTTATTATTAATGTCAGTCTCTTGTCAAACGATGTTGTATGAGAACATGATGTATATGAACAAAGTAAAGCCTTTTGAATGGCTCTTATTAAAAATTATTTCTCTTTAATTCAGAAAATAAAAGTCACTTGTCCAAATGTACATAATGTAAACAAAAACCGCATTTCATGGTATTTTATAAGCTTTAAAACTTATAAATATTTACAAACATATGTATGAAACTGCATCCTCTCGTGTTATGTATCTTTTCATGTTATATTTTGATTCATGCTTATGGTTTATTCTACGTACGGGTAGTGACTTATTTAAGCCGTGCTAACTATGTTCGAAAAACTCATACTTTTGTCACTTGCATATTACCTCGTATAAACATTGAAATGAAAACGCAGTCAGTCAAATGATGTTGACGGTCATTCCCTTTGTTGTGGTAAATTTTATTTTACCTCACCTCACCCATCGGGCCTTAAGAAATCACACACCTAAATACTCTGAGACAACCTCTCTGTACCCAATACAGAGGTCCGGTTAACAAACTGTGTGTACCACTAATTGGTCAGTATATTATAAATAATAAAGTTTTGTTGAAATCTGCATTTGGTTCTGTTGTGTCTATCCCAAATTCATTTTCTCTTGAGCATTTGTTGTTGTGTTTTGATTCGTAGGAAAGTATGATTTAATGAACGAGGTCCTCCAACAAAGAATTGGTATTTTATCTCTTGTAGATATCATATCATGGTTTCAAATTTCAGTTTTGCATTTAAACTCACAGTTCTGCATTTTAACAATTAAACAATAACTCCAATACATGTGCATCGATTATTACACTAAAAACAGAGGAAAAGGTTTTTCAATAGTGAAATAAGTACTTCCTTCTTTGCATAATGGGATTTATATGTATATAAGCTATATCTTGAATTTCTTCATACGCGTGTACCAAAGTAAGGAGATATGTACGCGGAACACATTAAAATCTTGATTTATAAATACAGATCGAAAAATTTCAGTTACGGAACGTCCTCAAAAGTACGTAAAGATTATGACATGATTATTAAAAATGCTGGAAGCAATATCTGGGTATATAGCTTGATCTCAAAGATCTGAGAAAAGAATGTATTCATCATGGGGTTGAAAAGATCCGTTGATGTGAATCACCTATCCATTATTGTGTCAGCTTAATCTATTGCAAATTATAATTCATAGTTAATGACGTTTTTGATTCTATGTGAACAATATGCAAACAAAAATCAAAAACAAGATTAAGACCGAATACGAAAGGAATTAACTAGTTTATAATTTTGTACATGTATTGACTTGTTTGGAACGGTAATCGTGGAATCAACAGAAATTAACGAGAGACATTGACAAACAAACAATAACTGCATCAAACAAATTAAGCACCAGAATGCAAGTAATTAAATTTACAACACAAACAATCCTCAAGACTAGTAATTCATGCGGACCAACTTAGGACGGTCACCCAGCACAAAACCAGGCAGTGTGGTTAAACCGGTTAATGAGGCATCAACATACCCACATCCCGCATGAGACTAGAATTATTAAGTACAGACATACATTTGTTCGTGCTGTTTGAAATTAAGTACGTCTTTTGCAAGTTTTGTTACAGTTATTGATGTTTAGTAAATATCTTTTTTTGGTCCAGTTCGATGAATTTGAAACTATCCATAATTTTGCATGGTTGCTTTTAAATGTTTACATACGTTTGCGTACTATATTGTTTGCTTTTAATTCACTGCATTTGGATTTCCTCTGTAATAAGAACTTCTTTCTTTTTTTTCATTTATGTTTTTTTTTCTTTCCTATTTTGATTTATGCAGAGTTTAACCTCTTATAAAATCATTTCAGTTCACAAGTAAAGAACATCATGCGTTTAACAACTCCGATGGAGGGGGTGTCTGTTGGACCTATTGTAAAAATAGACAGATAAGAACTAAAAGTTTAAAAATGTGGGTGATGCTGAATACTATTTTGATTATGTCACTGTGGTGCTATTTTGTTGACAATAGATAATTACTTATCAGTCGTACTATTTATCAGGTTGATTCTACTTAAAGTAAACCAGCTCTGCGACGTCATAAATCCTGTTAATCGGTTTCTTTTTTACAACCCAAGACGTATATCCGGATCAATAATGACCAGAGTCGAGGTGGAACGTTTTATACAAAAAACTAAATTTTGATTTGTTTAGTGTTTAGATAAAGGTGAGAATACATACTTGTCGTTGAATAATAACTTATCCGAGAGTGACAGGCCTACACGTCCCGGTTTGATACCAATTGTAAGCGATCATCAATATATGATATATTTTCATACACGGCTCCGGCGGCCCCCTGGCCCTGTCTTTGATCGCTAGACAAGACGAGGTTCAGACAACCACTGGAGATGGTGATGAAGAATAATTGAGTTTGGAGTCCTGGCAGACGAACTCAAAGCTTTTCAGTTTTGTGGCCACCCATTCAATCGGAAAGAAAAAGTTTTAATTGGCACACATTCTTATGTAGTTGTACTGATTGTTAGCTTGTAAATGGTGTATGAACTGGAGAAAGACACCAAACAGAAAAAGGAGGGAATGCATGGAATGTTTTCACAAACTTACAGAAGGTATGTTTATACCGTACTTTCGGTTTTATGTTTACATCATGTTTCATATCAAGTTTTGAACT
>JAUMGZ010231083.1:0-11036 GCA_032359645.1 Pododesmus macrochisma
CCCCCCCCCCCGGTGTGCTGCAGTATGTGTTTCCTCATCTGCCGTACACTAGAAACAAAAAACAGATTATGAGAAAAGGGGCAACTATGCTGGCAAAAAATGTCACAGAAACATCATATTAGTATGCAACACTTTGCCGTGCCAAGATACATAGAATACCAAATTTGTAAAAACCTAGGTTAAATAAAAATAATTGACACCCAAGACTTAACAAGAGATTGTCAATGGAGATTTTTCTGTTTGTGGTATTATTTCATTTTTGAGATGCTTCACAAATGACTGGAATCATCATTGGTTCTGGTGGCTAATCCATTTCTTTTTTGTATATTAAGTGTCTTCAGATCAGTCTTGGTATATATATCAGTAGTAATGTAGTACATGTACATGTATACGGGTAGTGGCAATTCAAACAAGTAGACAACTTGCAGTTTCGTTGTGCCTTATTCAACATTATTCTTTATCACGATATACAAAAATATGCCTCTGCTACCACATTCAACATTCACTATATTATGTTATATAAAAATATACTTTCAATAAGCAATAAAAACTAGAGCTCCGTATGTCGAGAGGGGCCACAGCCAAGATGGTATGTTGCTATTGAAACCCCTGACCCCCACTCTCTGAATGTACAGCCACCACTTGTTACAGTTTGCTCCTAGAATGGCAAATCTTGTTTGCCAAACTTGGATACCCAACAGGAATTAGCTGAAGGGAAAGCGGTCTAATTAATAATAAATAATCGATTTATATGGCTCACAAACTGAACTTTAAGCCTAACAGCTTACTATGCCTATTTGGAATAAGCAGTGAGCAAGTCTTACTATTAGGCAAGTGGTCCATATCGAAGTAAATGGCTTCCATCCTGGTTAACAAATCCAAAAAATCATGTATGATTAAGCTTCCAATGTCCTAATACATCTGTAAACCAAATTTGAACGAAATTGTACAATCTGTAAATTTCGACCAATCAGAGGTCATGGCTGCCAACTTGGTTCACAAATTGAAAAAATTCAAATGTGATTAAGTTTGTAGTGTCTTAATACACTTGTATACCAAATTTAAACGAAATCCAACAATATATAAATTTCAACCAATCAAAGGCCCCCAATTTTGTACACAACAAATGGACTTCTTATGATCGATACACATACCAAGTTTCAGTCACTTATCTTTAATTGTAACAAAATTATTAAAACTCCGGATAAACAATTTTAACAAAGGGTTGTAGCTCTGCAAATAAGGGGTTGCCTGCCCCTGACCAATCAGAGGCCCCCAATTTTGTACACGACACATCGTCTTCTTATGATTGATACACGTGCCAAGTTTCATTCACTTATCTAATATTGTAACAAAGTTATGCTCCGGACACAAAATTATTGGAAGCAGAAGAAGAAACTCGTACAAAAACAATGTCTCCTGTCGTTGAAGGTGAGACATTATTATTACACAGAAACACAGCTGGTTACATGGCTTTATATTATATGGAATGTTTATGATATACACTGTACACAGTTTCTATTTTGCCTTTAATACAAAGAGCAGACATCTTTTCACCGACAAATTTTTTGCTGTAAACAACTATGAACAAGCAGACAAAAGACAGAGGAAGCTAGCTATAAACTATGACTGATAATTTTTAATGTTGTTCACCAATGTCTATAAAAATTGTAATTACATCTAAGAATTTCTTTTTAACTTGATTATTAAACCTAATTTATTGCCGGAGAATGGCCACATATGGAAAATACATCTGAGATTTCTTTTAAACTTGAACCTAATTAATAGACAAAATACGGTCTTAAAGAAAACATTAGAAGTCAAGCAATGGTTAAGAGGAAATAAAAATGGCCTCAGTACCAGGAATAAAAATATTGTTATCTAATAATAAAGATTGACATAATCAATATATAACATTATCAATAACTAGGGTAAGTGTAATCCTCTAACATTTATCTGTAGAACATGTGTAAAGGTTGTCGTATTTTCTTTATTTGACTTGTATTCATGTGTCATTACCTGTCTCACTACATCTGATATTTCAGCTTTCATTCGTTCTCGCAATTCCTTCTCCTTATCTATAGCTCTCTGTAAATCAGAGCTCTCCTTCTGAAGTCGAGCTCTCTCTTTCACAAGAAACTGATTCACCTCCCTGTTGGCCACTCCTTCCTTTATCTGTAATGAAATGTATCAACACAGATATCAAGTGTTTGTTTGTCTTCTTGTGACAATGCAAACTAGGGCAAACATTTAAGTGTTGTCTCAATACAAAATAATGTCCTATAAAACTAGCATGAACCACATTTTATTACATTGACACAAGGTCTGCCAGTCCCTGCATTATCTGTTTAATGTCAAACACATAAATAGTAAGTAATTTTTTGCAATTTCTCATTCTTTGTTTAAACCTGGACGTCTAGCCATATCAAGCAAAATCATAAGGATATGGGAATGCCACTGTGACTAAATCATTAAGACGTTTGATGTTAATGTAAAAACGAATGTGTTTGATAAACACAGATTTCCAAGAAGACAAGTCTGTCATTGTGGGAAGCTGATAATTCTTTTCCATGGCAAGGTATAGGCTAACAAATGCAATCAATCACACGTACATATTGTCTGTAGAAGCTGAAACTTGTGGCATTCATTATCAAGGGAGATAAGCTATAGCTTCACTCAGATCTATTACAAAAAAAAAAAAGTATATCGAAAAACCAAGACGATATTCTAGGTTGTAAGTCCATGGACATTGGCAAACAGTACGAAAACGTTGGACGCACACAGAAAAATGAACCAAGTATACATTTATTAACTAAAAATGGAAGTAACACGAACTTCTATGAAAAAAATAAAAGCTAAACCAGGTGCCCGCGATATGGTAAGCATTTCCTGTTACACATGTGTCACCCGCTGCGATGCCTCTGTGTCATTCCGGTATATGGCAACTTTATCCACTATTTAAAAAGGAGCAAGAGTCACCATACAAGGGAGATAAGCTGTATCGACTACTCAGGATTCTTACAAGGGAAATAACATATATAGGTACACTCAGATCTCTTACAAGGGAGATAACCCATAGCTACTCTCAGATCTTTTACAAGGGAAATAACCTATCGTTACATTTAAATCTCTTCCAAGGGAGATAACCTAAAGTAACATTCAAATCTCCTCACCTTTGTCGTGAGTTCTGTTGTCATACGTGATATATCATCTCTATTGCACTGGTTTTCATTATGAAGAAGTTCTACTCTCCTCTGGAGAAACTCCATTTCTATCTGCTGGCGACTGAAAATTATAAATTTCATTTAGGAATGTCATAAAAATACATTCTAAAGAAGCTATTGCTCTAAATACAATTAGTTAACATCAAAAAATAAACTACCCAGTATATACTGTCTACTTTAAAGTCTTCATATTCTAGTCAATCAAACATTCATGTTAACCCTTCAAATGTTTTAATTCTATAAACAAGGTATGTGATAGCTTGTTTTATTGTTTGTACTATTGGGGTTTAACGTCCCTTTCAACTAATGTTTAGGTCATATTAAGACGATCCTGCTTGTGAGATATATTAAAGATATTTTATTGTATGTTACCTACCTTATTCTATCCTGCAGACTGTCCAAGTCTTTGTTCTTTGAGTCCAGTAACGACCTCAATGTTTCCAACTCGCTGACCATCTATTGAGAAGGAATGATAAAAAACGTTTCAGAAAAGACATTGAAAATAAATTTACCTAACAAATTATGTTACATATACCTGGTACCATTATATAATGTATTCTTGCCCATTTCTACCTTGAATATTCAACGCAGATTAAAGTAATAATTTTTTCTAATTTTTTTTTATAACCTATTTTTCTCAATTCGTTGCTTGTTTTGTGTGGCCACAACAAATTTTTTTCAAATCATATTCAAGCAGTTCATGCTTGAGACAGTGAAAACTAAGGCCAACTTTCATTGTATTCTCCCAGCCCCACTTTTCTATCTCGTTAAAGATACACAGGTGTGGTATTCTACCTGACTCTAACACTAAGCAAATCTGACCAGCACTTCTTGGCAAGAATTGTAAAGGTCTCAGCAATTCAGACACCGTAAGGGCCATATTAGATGGAGTTCAGCAAGGTAGGACACAAAACTAACAAGAGGCCCATTGGGCCTTAACAACCATAAGAATATCTTTAAACTAAATTTCAAGGAACATCTGCATAAAGTTTCCTAAAAATCTGATAAACGGTTCTTGACAAGAAGTCAAAAATGTCTAAGTCAATCAGTAGCCAGGGTGGTCACATTGAATGGAGTTTGGCAACTTCAGACACAAATCTTAAAGGGGATAATGCAAAGAACATGTACATCAATTTTGGTGAAAATCTGACCAATGGTTTCTTTACAAGAAGTTGAAAATGTTCCAGTCAATCAGAAGCCATGGTAGCCATGTTGGATGGAATTTGGCATAATCTAACACAAATCTGAAAGGGGGTCATGCCAGGAACATGTACATCAAAATTCGTGCAAATTTGACCAATGGTTCTTGACAAGAAGTCGAAAATGTCTCATCCAATAAGAAGCCACGGTGGCCATTTTCAATGGAATTCAGCAAAATTGAACACAAATCTGAAAGGGGGCCATACAAGGAACATGTACATCAAGTTTCGTGAAAATCTGACCAACAGATCTTGACAAGAAGTTGAAAATGTCTCAGCCAATCAGAAGCCACAGTGGCCATATTGGATGGAATTGGGCAAAATCGTATACAAGTATCTAAAAGGGGACCATGCAAGGAACATTCACAGAAAGTTTGGTCAAAATTGCCTCAGTAGTTTTTGAGAAGTTTAGAATGTGGAAGTTAATGGCGGCGCCGTCGACAGATGACGGACGACGACAGACAGGTTGGTATAGGAAAAGTCTAACTGGACTAAAAAGGACCATTCAAGGAAATTCTACAAAATCTAGTTTTATGAGTAGAAGCCAAAAATATAAATTTTCTGAATGACAGACACAGTTGATAGAAAAATAGGGATGGCTATAGCCCTTATGAGCCTTCAGCATAGGTGAGCTAATAAAATTGAGAAATATTATATAGTTATGTCTTATGAACGCTAATGACACACCTGAGCAGCTTCTGGAGGCAGGTTGCTATATTTGCTTGAGAAATCATCATATCTTTTTCCAGCTTCCATTTCAAACTTTTCGAGAACTTCTTGCAGACGGTTCTCTAGCTTGACGATGTCCTCTTCATTCTGACCTTTCTCTTGCATTAAGGCATCATGTTCTTCAGCTATCTCCTATAAAGACAATACATGATAAAAATAAGGTGGAGAAAACAGCACATCAAATACTATTCATTCATAAGGCACTGGATCCAAGGATGCCTACACAACCAAAAATGAATATTGACTTGTCGTCATTTCTAAATGCTTCTCTCAGTTTGCATGTTCAATCTGATGGCGACATTTCGATAGAGCTATAATCTTCTGTTCTGTTAATCCTTATTTCTTTCTTATTTCATAATAGAGAGATCATAACCCAACTCAACAGTGTTAACTCTAATAGAAATTAATAAAACCCTGTTTGGCATTTATTATCATTAGCGTGATAAAATGATGCTTTTATTTTCAGGAAAGCAAGTGTGCATAAAATTCTTTTAATAGAAGCTTAATATTTGAATCCAGGTTTACACATTCAGCTTTATTGATAAATTACCTCTAGATGCTGCTCAAGTTCGCCCTTTTCAGCAGACAGTTGTAACACTGCAGCTTTCTCTGTGGCCAGTTCCTGCTGTGCTTGTTTTACCTCCTTCTCTAGGGCAGCCTGATTGTCGTCTGCTTCCTGTAAGCATGTCCTCACCTCCTGTATATATCAGTAATATAGAGTAAGAGAACTAATACCTAATTTTGACATTAACACTTATTTGCACAAATTAATAAAACACAAAATATGAACTAATTTAAACAGATTTAAATGCATGCAGTGTTATTTTGCACTTTTATGAAAAATATGTTGCCCCAAAATAAGTGTTTTCCTGCAGTGTCGAATTTGGAGTTGAGATACGGTGTTATCCATTTTAATATATATAGCTATTCAATTTTCACTGCAGTGTTGAGTTATCTTTTTTCAACCATGAACAAATTCACCGCAGCAAAAACAATTATGTATACAGTGTTAGCAACATGTTTTAAAGAAGTTTTTATTGACTCAATAAGATACACTTAAAATGGAATATAAACAAGTATTACACAATAGACTAGAATTAGGTAGTATTCTGAAATGCTTCAACAAAACTCTTTATAGAACTTACAATGAGTTCTGTTTTCAACTGATCTCTCTCAGATTCCAGTTCTTTTATCTGAAGTCTGTGACTAGGTAGACTTTCTTCTGGCGGGTCCTGATACTCTGTACTCAGCTTCTCTATCTTTCTTTTCTTTTGTAAATCTTTTTCCATGTATTCTGTTTTATCTTTTTCTTTACTGAGTTCCAGCTCCAAAACTTTGGCCTTGAATACATAATATTGTATAATAGGATCATGTTATCTTTCAGGATATATAATATTGTATAATAGGATCATGTTATCTTTCAGGATATATAATATTGTATAAAAGGATCATGTTATCTTTCAAGATATGGAAAAAGGTGCATGTCTTAAAAGAAAACTGAAATCAATTACCGTAACATCATTGATACTGTAAATTTTACTTTTTTTCAAAACATACATTTTAACTTGCATTCCCAATGCATTAGTAATGTATAGTCTTTTAATACTCAATTGTCATTTCTTTTGATTTTCTTCCTTATTTCTACAAATCGAATTTTTTTTCAAGATCAAATAGTTCAAAATATTTAGATACCAATGAAGAATTTCACATCTGCAATCAAAAACCCTATAAAAATCAAGACTGTTGTCGTATCCAGGGCAGGCGAAGGAGTACAATATTGGAATGATAATGTCATAATCAATATTACAAATAATTTTGCAAAGCATTACATCTATTCACTGCACCAAGCTTAACACAACTTTATAGAGAAAATAAAGAAGAATTGCATTGGTACAAATGTGTAGAAAAAAAATTCCAAATTGTATATACCTGTGCTTGCCTTTGCGTGAGCTCTGAGCTTACAGAGTCGAGTGTTTCTTTGAGGATTTGGAATTGAGCTAGCTGCTCCTTCTCTGTACCACTTAGTGTGTCCAACATCTGTCCACGCTGCTCCACCTGCTGCTGATAACTCTCCAACTACAAAAATATTATACATAAATATACTGTATGTCAAACTACAAAATGTACACTTCATGGACTGTACTCAACCATACACAGCAGTACATATATAAACAAACAACTCGACACTGAGTCAAACAATTAAATGTACAGAACTAGTTATGGTACAGAATTTCCAATTAACAATCTTACACATAAACAATTAGTTATTTAAGATTTAAGCTTAAAAGTGACTATTTACAGATGAATATTTAATTAGGATATACACTTACAAATGAGTATTTAGTTAAAATATAAGCTTACAAATTACCTTTAATTCAGAAATTCACAAACACATGACCAGTTAGTTAAGATATAAGCTTACAAGTGACTTTTAAATCAAGATTCATAATCTTATTCTGGACTAAATCACTCCATTAAGGCATCTACAGAAGATTTAAGGTTGACCAAAAATAGCAGTTGAATATTTGAGTTGAGTATTCCTTATCAAACTTTCAATATTTCCCCAAAAAGGAACATAATTAATCTGTGTATATATATGAGAAGATAATAACTCACCTGAGCCTCGTAGTCCTGACTCTGTATCTGTTCTGCGTACAGATCCTGTCTAGACTGTTGTAGCTCCTGCTCCAGGGCGTCGTACTCCTGTGTCAGCTTACTGATCCTGTAGTCTCTCTCCTCGACCTCCTCCCTCATCTTCAATGACAACTGCAAAATGGATGTACAATGTATATAAAATAACCTCTTCTCTCATCTTCATGGACAAATGTTAATAAAAAATGTATGTACATATTATAAAACAAGAGAAAAATTGTAGCAAAAGTTTGATAACAAATTGTTAACTAGATCATAATGTGCAAGGTTAAATGAAAGGACAATTACAATTCTGACTGCATTCAATAAATTAATTTTCATTATAAATGTTAAAATGGCTTTTTTTTTTAAAAATAAAGAACATGTTCTTGAGCTTGTTTTCAATCCATTTTCTTTCTATACAAAACAGATCACAAATAATGGACAGGAGTTATGTATTTAAAATTATTAAGGTATTAAGTTTACTATACATAATATGAACACCACACAAAAGTACATAGTTATCACCTTGCCGTCTGCCATCTCTCCAGCCTTGGTTTCCCTATGTCTGGCTTTCAGCATGTTTATTTCACGTCTTACAGACTCGGTTTCATTCTCAAATTTATTTTTATCATTTTCCAGTGATTGTACACGTTCAAACGACAGCTTACTTTCCATCTGCATATTATTTATCTGAAAGTGAAGTGAGTATTTTTGATAAAGCATGTTTCTCTTACAAAGTCAAAGTTAGAAACATGTTTGTTTCCCATCACCAACTGACCCATTTTTGAAGATGGATATACTTTTTTATTTTTCATAAAAAAATTCTAGAATGCATTATTGCATACTTCTTTTCAATATTTAAGTAACGCACTTTTGAATACTAAATGAATGTTTTATATACTTGTCTTCAAACCTCTGATGTTCTAGTTTCACTATCAGAAATGAAAAAAACCAAACTTCTCTCCCTACCTACCTATCACCAATCTTTTTGGATAGGTGAAGGAAAAAAAACATTATAAAATGAAAAAAGAATAAGGGGCTATAACTCTGTAAAGTAAAGAGTTTATCTGTGCAACCCATTCCTGATAATAACCTAACTGACACACGTCTTATTGTAAGTGTTGTGTCACTACCTTGTAAAAATATCACATTCTTAAAAATAATTCACAACACAAACTGTTGTCTAGCATTTACTGCTGACGTATGATGTTTATCACCTTGGCTGTGAGTTTGTCAATCTTCTGCTGCTTCCTGTCGTCTGCTCCTTCAAGGTTGAGTCTACTGTGAGTAAGCTCCAGCTCACTTTGAGTATCCTCCAGTGCCTTGTCTCTAGCGGCCAGTTGTACCCTCAGTGTAGATACCTCCCCCTCCAGCAGTATACAGGTACGTGTTAACTGGTTGTTCTTATTCTCAAAGTCCTTCATAGTAGCACTCAGAGCTTCCAACTGAACTATTTACAAAACATATATAAAAGTACAATTTATCAAAAAAGTTTTTGTGTTCCAAATGTTATCTATGATATGAACTTTAACTCAATAATTTTATGTAATGCTCTTTGGTAAGATTTCTTTACTGTCATAAATTCATATTTACCCCTGCAAGACAATGTCAATACATATTCCAACCAAATTCAGTTGGCATTCATAAAGGCTATGGCCATTGTGGTAGATCAGTGGAAGAGTGTTAGCTTTATGTAGTGCTCTTTTGTAAGCTTACTTTAATTTATTATTACATGCTGGCTCTAATGACACCCTACATATAAATACATTCATAGCAACATCATGTTGATCTTTCTGTTTATGATTTACTTAATACATCACTGGATTAACTGCCCTGTCAATTAACGACATAATACTGTAAATGTGACAGAGTTAAGCCAATCAGTAAACAAATATGCTATAAAGATCCTGGAAATATGATTCATTACATTAAATTGATGTATCAAATATTTTGAATTATTTTTTACCATTTGTAGCAGAGTTTCCAGATCCAAAAGTACCCCCAGGTTGGCCAGACAAATTACTCTTCAAAATGGCATTTTCACTGCGAATTGCTTCTAACAAATCCTCTGCCGTCTTCCAGCGAGCCACAGAGTCATGCTTCTCACTTACAAGGGCTGACAGTTGTCTATTAACAGGAACATCAAACCAGAAGTTAGACATCAAAACAATTCCAGTACACACACTTATTTTAAAACACTTAGTTGGTGGGTCACATAAAAAAATATTTGATGTTATCCTAAACTAAAGGACTATCTTTTGACTTTATATATTACTATTCTCTATGAAAGGTTCCATTGCTAACTTTTTTTCACTTGTTGTTTTATTACATTGTGATTTAATTTAACTTTCAACCGAATAATATGCAACAATTATACATAAAACTGAACATTTGCCACAGTTAAGGTATGTTGTAATATTGATTAATACATAAAATCTAGATAACCACAAACTACTGAACAAAATTTTATATAATTTACATGTTTTCAAAAGGATATCAAACATGTTTCTTATACATGTACACTGTATTCTAATTATCTTTTCTTATTGTTAAAAGAACTCAAGTTGTAAAATTACATAGTTATCTCTAAAATTCAATTGCAACATATTCACACCTAGGAACTTCAGTCAAATCAATATTAGCATAGTTGCCAACTCTCCCTATTTAGGAGGGAGTCTCCCTAAATTTCACACACAATTTTCCCTTTTGACATCAGGATAATTCCCAAACCTTGCTTATTAACTTGCTTCAACTTGGTGAATTGCACAGAACTGCTTAAGTGAGACAGTTTGCACTACTAGTTTGTCATATAGGGCATTGTATATAGGCATTAAAGACATTTTAAGATTTTGCTACGCGTTTTCTCCCCCATGAAAATTTCAAAAAGTTGGCAAGTATGTATTAGCTTAATTTTTTAAATCTTAAGTTCATCATTTAACTATTCTGAGAATTAGGTCATACACTAAAGATGACTTTAGTTCCTTGTTTTTCACAATATATTAAATTTTACTTAATATATTCAATTTTACTCACTCTTTGTACGTGACCTCAAAGGTAGCTTTTTCTGACTTGTAATCCTCTAGACTTTCTTGGAGCTGTTTTATTTTGGCATCAGACTGACTCTTCACATCTCGTAAACTCTATAATAGTATAAAAACAAAACAATATAGCTACATTGATGCTATACTGTAAGTCATTAAGGTCATAGGTCACCAACTACTTGATCACTACAGATGATTAGTTATTATTG
>JAUMGZ010231094.1:0-16571 GCA_032359645.1 Pododesmus macrochisma
AGGGAAAATAATCTTTCAAAGCATCCTGCTTACAGGGCCATTATTTGTTTATTATACCAAAAACAGATATCAGGCCTTACATATTATGCACATTGCATATTATTGAATCTTCAGTGAGCTGTGTGTGCTGTCTTACTGAAATGTCACATGGCAGACACATTGACATGATACTTTACTTTGTCATATTATCCTGAGACTAAACCACCCAGTTCTTCTCCTACCCAGAAATGCTGAGCATTTAGCGGAGAGTAAGAAGATAAACTAATTTTAAAGTCTTATGTTTGACGAGACTGCGATTTGAACTCCCGTCTACTGGAGCATAAAGTGAATGCTCTATTCTTACACTCAGACTGTACTGGGTCACAGACTTATAGTATTTCAATTAGATAAATTAATTATTTTGTGCCACAATTTTACGCCATCTTTTCAATATTTTATCTCATCCAGACAATCAATATTTTGTCTCTATTTCTTTTCTTTTTTGTTGTTGATTTGCATCAAAATATGAAAACATCAGCCTCATTTTATGTGTCAAACAGAAGATTGTGATGGAATCAGTTAATGAAAAAATACAAATGATACATTCCTTTGTTATATTATGGCTACTGTTTCCATGGTTGTGTTGTAATATGGCTACTGTTTCCATGGTTGTGTTGTAATATGGCTACTGTTTCCATGGTTGTGTAGTACTATGGCTAATGTTCCCATGGTTATTTTGCCATAACTGCTAAAGTGAGGTTTTCCACTGTTTTGAGGATATATTGTATTTTCTATGGTTTTGTTGCTATAATTGCTGTATTTTCTGTAGTTTCGTTGCTATAATTGCTGTATTTTAACAGTTGCTGTAATCTCTGTAGTTTCAGGTAACAACAACATAGATGCTGGTGTCACTATTTTACGAGGGCCGTCTGTCGTGGTCGTGAAGCCGAGAGAACCATACATACTCAACTGTTCTGTCCATTCAGCTCCTGATTTTGGACCTGTCCTTTACAGATGGAAGAAAGATGGAAGAAATCTCCCCCAGCGGACGAAGCGTGTACATGTCATGAAGGATGACGGCTCTTTGTTCTTTCAGGAAATCAGGCGAAAGAAGGACAAGGGATTTTATGAGTGTTTCCTGACCAACAGAGAGGGGACTGTCATTGCAAGACAAGTTCATATGAAGATAGCAAGTATGTTTTTTGTTTGTTAGAATTTTCATAATCTTGGTTCTGGTTAAAATGTTTATAATTATAATCTTCATGCTTGTTCAAATGTTCATGATCTTGATTCTGTTTAAAATGTTCATAATCTTGATTCTGGTTCAAATGTTCATAATCTTGATTCTGGTTCAAATGTTCATAATCTTGATTCTGGTTCAAATGTTTTTGATCTTGATTCTGTTTAAAATGTTCATAATCTTGATTCTGTTTCAAATGTTCTTGATCTTGATTCTGTCAATTAGTGAAACCCCGATGAGTATAAATAGCCTTTGATCAATTCACTGATTGGTAATACTTAATTCTGATGAATGATTTCAAATGATAATCGATATATTTTCATGTCAAACAAACCTTTGTTTGCTTTTCAAGCCAGAAGTATTTGATATTGTAAGGGGAAGCTACTCTATCAGAATAATACCAAATGGCTAAATTTAATAATGGAATCAACAGACATAGTAAAATTGATTTACCTTTATCCTACATGTAAAGACTTTTTTTTATAATTTTTATTCAAACTTTACATTTTATACATACAGATAAGAATAATAATTGACAAACATTGAAACAATTACAAAAACAAAATGAAAACAAAAACAAACACTTAATATTTAATTATGTGGACAGTTTTGGGTTTTGTAAATTGTATGCATAAAAGATAGGAAACTGGAACCGATCTGACGATAAATTAATTGACTTTATATAAAGTAGTTTAAGTACCATAATTCTGATTTCAAGTGATGATCAGTAAAATGTCATTTAAAACCAATATGCGGTTCTAAGTATACAAACGTTCCTACAAGGAGAGGGATACATAAGTTGGTAAAACTTGTTCCCAATCCTTTTGCTGTATCTTTTAATAATGTATTATTGTACTTTGAATTGTTAAATGGCAATAAAATATGTATAAACGAAACGTTCCTAAGAAAATATGAAAATAATGTAAGATCATTTGGACTGACATTTAGAAATCACCAATGTGTAATTATCATCTATAGCAATTTTAAAATTAGATAAAAATTAAGAAAAAAAACCTTTATAATTGTCAAGGCCTAGTTAACTTAATATCAAACTGCAATTTAAGAAATGTGTCAAAATGTAAAAACATAAATTTCTATTTTATTTGTGAGAAATGCATTAAATGTCATTGAGATAATTAGGCCAGTATAGGCCATTACACAGATTAAATATGTAAAAATTCATAAAATATTTCTTAAATGTCAAGGTAAAACCTTTAATACATATTGCAAAAACATGGTTGTATATTTATGGAGGCCAAATCTGATTTGAGTTTCTGTTTATTTCGCAGCAATGATTGTCAGATATGCGGTACACAAATTAAGAACCAAAATTGGATAGAATAATTAAATGATGAAGATGTTATTATATACAAACATGTGGTCTGAGATTGTTTTGAAAATCCTGCTACTAGAAAATGTAAACATTGAAATTGAGATCAATCATAAGGCATTTTGTGTAAAATAAATTGTGCTTTTATCTCAAAACTTAACCTTTCAGTCAGACCTGTCTTTAAGGTTATATAGGCCAGTGTTTTATTGTGTCTTTTGCATACTAGCCATCTTTTTGAAATTTTCATGGGGGAGAAAATGCGAAACAAAATCTTAAAATGTCTTTAATACCTATATACAATGCCCTATATGACAAAATAGTAGACTGCAAACTGCCTCATTTAAGCAGTTCTGTGCAATACACCAAGTTGAAGCAAGTTAATAAGCAAGGTTTAGGAATTATATTGATGTCAAAAGGGAAAATTGTGTGTGAAAAATAGGGAGACTCCCTCCTAAACTATGTTATTACAGTTTCTATTACAGGATAGAATTTTTTCAAGTTTGGTGGGTTTTATTACTTTTAGGTTTAGAACATTGTCTGCCACAATAAAACTATAGGTTGTCAGCATTTTAAAGATTTTAAACAAGATTTTATGTAAAAAAGAGAATTTTGAAGAAAAGAAAAAATAAAGACATATTTTGTTGCATAATAATGTCTATAAAAAGTATCTGACATAGATTGAATCAATGTATTTCCATTTAATTAATGTATAAAATGTGTCAAATAAATTGCTTATAAAAAATTTTAAATTGACATTTCATAAAAAAAGCTTATTATATATACACATAGTACTTGCTAGTTTGATGGTTTCCTGAATTATAGAAAAATGGACACTTGTGTCTCAATGATAATAAATAAACTGGATAAATGTCTGTATTGCTTTGAAATAATTTAAAATAGAACGCACTGTAACGTTAACATAATACATACAATATTCATCAGATTAATGAATTTCCAGAACATAAATTAAGATACTGTCTCCCTGCATTGGTTTTTAATAGTACTTCCTCTTTTGGTTTGGCAATTCCAATCAGAAAACCTTAAAGTTCACTCAAGGGAACTTAAAAAAGTGGCCTTTATATACAAGTGGCCTTTATAGACAGGTGACCTTTATATACAGGTGACCTCTATAGACAGGTGACCTTTATAGACAGGTGACATTTATAGACATATGGCATTTACAGACGGCTGGCATTTATAGACAGGTGGCCTTTATAGACAGGTGGCATTTATATACAGGTGGTCTTTATATACAGGTGGCCTTTATAGACGGTTGGCCTTTATAGACAGGTGACCTTTATAGACTGGTGACCTTCAAATACAGGTCAACTTAGTTGAAATATGAAGAGAAGGGATACTAAAGTTCTGGCCTTCAAAGACAGGTGGTAAAAAAGAGGTGGCCTTTAAGGCAGGTTTGACTGTATATGTTAGAGATTAAGTGTTGTCTTTACAGATATATAAGTTTAAATATGTTAGGTAATATAACTCTGTATTGTTGTGCACTCAGTTTATTTGATAACAAAAATGGTTGATTAATTCTCGAAACAAAAACGAGACCACCAACAGACACCATCTCAGCAATAGATCATAAATATAGATAATGTTATATAAACAAATCAGAACTTTAACACATCTCTTGGTAAATGCTGCTGAGGCCGTGCTAAGGTTCTAGTTTTGTTTAACGTCAGCGTACAATTGCAGGCATTAAATCAAATGACTTTAAAAAGAATGAAAAACAAGACGAATCAGAAGTTTTGTCCCTTGGTGAATGTAATCAAGGCCAAGTCTGTCAGTTCTTCATCAGATTGCTGGTAATGTTTTTAATCAAAAAACAGAAAACAAAAACAAATGAAAACAAAGCTAAAAATCATGAATTCAGTGAATAGGTTCTCACACATTGAATCACAAAGATATGCAAAGTTATGTCCTTTTTATGCAAAATTATAATATTCATTTAACATTTCAACTTTCCCATTTTGGCATGTCCGTTAATTATGACTCACCATTTGTAACTCAACTTAATTGTGATAATCATTTTGGAGTAGAATCAGTACATTTGTCCTGTTTTCAATCATTTGTGTTTTTATTTTGTGTTTCCTGCAATTTGTAGGATTTTCAATGACATAAAACAAATTTTAAAATTGTTATGGCCTTATGCACCGTTTTGATTCCTACTGTTTGTCAAGAAAAGTGCATAAGACAAAAAAACACTAGGTGCAGAACGTGAGAGTGTGGGAGTGTAAAATAAGTGAAAACAAACACTAGGTGATATACGTCTCTAGAGTTGTATAAAGTTGTTTAAGGACGACCGCTACTGGGGATGAAATATTACAGATTGGCTTATATTGTTTTCATAATATAAGTCAATTGACATAAATGCTTTGCAATTATTCAAAAAGAGGATAGGTCAATGATTTTCTTTTTGAAATAAGTATTTAAAATTTTGGCAGGAAAAAAACTCCACTAGAATTGTCTTAAATAATATATGGAAAAATTTTATTTTAAAGAGCATTACCAATCATTAAATATTTTGGTAAATGGGGATATCAGGTGTATAAATTAAGAATATTAACAGAAATACGGAGGTCAATGGGCATGCAAACATACAGTGTTAAATGTATTGTTTAAGAAAAAGCCAGAGGAGTTACAAATGTGAGTAGCAAACTGCCTTAACTGTAGTGATGTAAGTGTCTTTAATAGATATAACTTCATCTGCGGTAGGTAACAGTCTAGCTGTTTGACTGGCAGTATGGGTTAAACCTAAACACTGATTGTGGCCTCTTTAAGAATTGTACGTGGCGCAAAGAAAAGTAGTCAAACCTAGCTGTCTGTAAATACCACACAAGAGACCAGAAAAAAGGGGTCTTTATATGGAGGTGGTCATTATATACAGATAAAAATAAGTGTAATTAAACTTCAAGGGACCTGATTTAAGTGGTCTTTATGTACAGATGTTCACTTTATAAAGGTGGTCGCTAGAGCAGGTTGCATACTTGCCAAGTCTCCCTATTTTGGAGGGAGTCTCCCTATTTTTAACACCAAATTTTCACCTTTGACATCAGTGTAATTCCTTAACTTTGTTTCAGATTTAAAATTAATCAAGTGTATTGCATAGAACTTAGAAATTAGGGTGGGTGGGGGTGGATGATATCTAATTATGCACAGTGTATTACAGTGTTAAATTCCCTTATCATGGTAGATTGATTAAAGCTACAGATAGAAGGACACCCAAGTGTTATTCTATAAATTAGAAGTTTCAAAAAGACTTTAATTTCTCACAAAATTGTGTAGCTTGTTGTATTAAAGATCGAGCATGCATATAATAATAAAAACATGTAACTATCAGAGCATAAGTACAAGTAATTCTCTCACAAGTTTGAAAAACCATAAAAGTATGAGAAATAGGTTTAGTATGAACGTTTAGTTGTTATTTATACTTCAAAGTGATTCAATTCGGTTTAAATATTTAAAAAAGTTTAATTCACGCATTCAGCCAGTTCTGCCTGACGATCCGTACAAGTCAAGGACATAAAATTGACTGCATGAGTTCAATACAGAGAAACGACCTAAAAAATAAAAAAAATTGCTGAAACTTGCATAATTCTTGAAAATAGCCAGAGGCACACTAACATGTATATATATATACACATACATAATATGTTTACAAGGAAGCACAGTAGCTATGATGCTGTGGGAGTTTCAGATAACTGCGAGATAATTTAACTCCCGTAAATAATATCAATACATCAAAGCCTGTTTATACAGAGAATTTATAGAGAATATAAACAATGAAGTTGTTGATATGTAAATATTTACAGCTAATATACATAAATTACTCTTTAATCTGAACCAATGAATGTCAAAATCAATTATAAAGCATAACTTAATTGTGTGTATAGTAGGACTTTGGGGCTAAAATAAGTTGTTGAAAATCAAAATAAATAAATTACCTTAATCTTTGCTTTGATGTAATTTGCAGCCATAAAGATAATTACTAGTACTTAAACCAAATTGTAATTCCACTGTCTGATTGTTGACATTAGAAACTGTATTGCCACTTCAGTTCAATACTTTCATTATTTCTATAATAATATTGCTGAGAGAACTGATGTGTTAGTGTATTCCAGTTCTCTGTATGAAACATACAGTGTCTTAAACTTGTGCTGGGGCAGTCAATTGTACTGTGTGAGAAATAGTGTCTCAGATTTGTGCTGGTTTATTCATGTGATGTGAGAGAAACAGTGTCCCAAATTTGTGCTGATGTTATAGGGTGCTGTATAAGAAATAGTGTCTTAATAACTTGTGCTGGGTTATTCGTGTTCTGCATGAGAAATAGTTTCTTAAACTTGTGCTGTACGTGGTATTCATGTTCTGCATGGAAAACGATGTCTCAGACTTGTTCAAATGCATTCATATACTGTGTGAGAAACAGTGTCTCAAACTTGTGCTGGAGTTTTCATGTGTTGTTTGAGAACATGTCTCAAATTTGACCTTGTGCATTCATGTTTTGTGTGAGAAACTGTGTCTCAAACTTGTGTGGCTGTAATTATCTGTGGTGTTGGCAGCTGGCTGAGCATCTAAAACTTGTTCGGCTGTAATTATCTGTGGTGTTGGAAGCTGGCTGAGCATCTCAAACTTGTGTGGCTGTAATTATCTATGGTGTTGGAAGCTGGCTAAGAAACATCTCAAACTTGTGGTAGTGTTATCATGTGATGTGTGAGTAACAGTTGATTTATTAAGTAAATGTACATGCATACATCATCACTTTGACATCTATTTTTACAAGTGCTCTTATTTTAATAGAAATGAGCAGGACATTTGACAAAGAGCCACTAGACCAACAGGTTGCGCTGGGCAGTGTGGCCAGGTTTGAATGTAAGATCAACTCCACCCCGGCTGCCA
Organism: Pododesmus macrochisma; assembly: GCA_032359645.1. Taxonomy (NCBI): domain Eukaryota; kingdom Metazoa; phylum Mollusca; class Bivalvia; order Pectinida; family Anomiidae; genus Pododesmus; species Pododesmus macrochisma. The sequence continues at coordinate 7,452 of JAUMGZ010231094.1, forward strand.
AGTACATCTGGATGAAGGACGGCATGTCAATACCTCTCAACAACAGGTACAGTAACCACTCGTAAATCTGGTTTTTATGTGCACTTACCCGAGGGTCCAATCTAGGTTCATTTTGCGGCACTTTCCCCTCGAGAAAAAGGTACAAAAATTCCCCTATTTTTCCCCCTAGAATTATCCTTTTTCTGCAAATTTAATATTTCAATATCTTATAAGTGTATTGTTTTCTTTTCTTCATAACTACAAAACAATTCTTGAGCAACATTAAAAATCATCAAACATTCTGGTTTATTTCCTGGAGTTCATAAAGCATATGATAGCCCATCATTGCTATCAAGGGCAGTGACCTACCTGACCTACATATACTTAACATACCACATCCAGAACAGACAGGAACTAAAACCATGTTGTACAAGGAAGGGTTCACACACAAGACGGTCAGTTAATGTATTTTCCCCCCAAGTACAAAAGGGCACTTTCCCCCAAAACCAAGATTAATCCCTGAACTTACCTGAGTACATCAGCTGTTTAATGATGTGTATATAGTACTGGCACTCAGGTAGTCCAAAATGTTCTTATATCCTCGCCATTTGTTCTTATACAACAGAAAATTCTAATAATTAGAACTGAACATGATTCTATTGGATAAGAACATTGCTGACAACAGGCACATAAACCGGAAGTCAGTTTTACTGGGGATGTTCTTATATCAATGGTCAGCTGTTTTAATCCCATCAAGATATTCTAATGCAATAGAACCATGTTCTAATTATTATAACTTTCTGAGGTATTAGAACAAATGTTGAGGATATTAGATCATTTTGGGCTTACCAGTATGGTCACATTTTATGATGCAGCATATTGTCAATTTTCATGTGCCTTGATTTTTTCAGTCCTTACTGTACAGGCAGACTGGCTCAGAGGTAGAATGTTCGCCTTGTGCTGGTGGGCTGATATTCAAATTCTAAGCAGGGTTTGGAATCCAGGCTACTAAAATCTAAGACATTAAAATTAGGCAATTGCAATCTTCTTGCTCCCTGCTAAGCACTCGAAATTTCTGGGAAGGAGAGGGACTGATTGGCTCAATGTCAGGATAATGTGACCAAGTCAATTAAGAATTGTGTCAATGTGTCTTTGGTGATATTTCAGTGAGTCAGCACTGCACATTGATAAAGCAGACACTGTCATATAAACATGAGTTGAAGGGACGTTAAACACCAATGAAACAAACAAACATTTTCTGTCATGAGCTTACCTTGCTGACTAAAGTTCTTGCTTATTTTGATACCTGTATAATTTACCAAGCAGTAATTTATAAACTTACTTTTGTAATTTACCTGCCTGTTAAGTAATTGACTTTGTATTTGGTTTACCTGTGTAATTCACTTGACTTTTTATTTGGTTTACCTGAGTAATTCACTTGACTTTGTTTTTGGTTTACCTGTGTACATTTTTTCTGTAATTCACTTGACTTTTTATTTGGTTTACCTGTGTAATTTACTTGACTTTGTATTTGGTTTACCTGTGTAATTTACTTGACTTTGTATTTGGTTTACCTGTGTAATTCACTTGACTTTGTATTTGGTTTACCTGAGTAATTCACTTGACTTTGTATTTGGTTTACCTGTGTAATTCACTTGACTTTGTATTTGGTTTACCTGTGTAATTCACCTGACTCTTTATTTGGCTTTCCTCTGAATAGTATTTGGCTTACATAATATGTAGTTTACCTGACTTAAGTTTTTGTTGTGTGAATTCAGATGAAATTGTTTGTCGATAACAGCTGGTACAGTAACACTTGTAAAATCTTTTTTAATTGGACTTACATTTTTTGTAAGTTCATGTAAATGTTGGTCAATAAAAAGTACAGCTAAACTTGTAAAATCTTTTTAAGTTTATTCAGACATCAGCTGTTTCAAGTGTACATCATAAGAAGAGCCATATGCTGCAATTGGGGTGTATCTTACTGGTTTTTGTGCTTTGTGAATTATCCTTTCTTGAATTTACCTTCAAAACTTACTTCCTTAATTGGTCTACCTATTTAATTATCTTCCCTTTATAATAATTGATTTACCTGTGGAATTAAACTTACCTATATAGTTTACCAACCTGTGTGGTAATTAATTTACCTGATAATTTACCTGTCTGTTTCTGTGTATTTGACCTACCAATATTTTTAACCTACCTGTGTGTGTTCATTTTACTGTGTAATTGACTTACCCGTGATTTGATTGACACACCTGTAGTTTACCTTTTCAGAGTATTTGAACAGTACATGCACTGACATGTGTATGTTACTTTGTTTTATGCCTGTGCTCATTTCTTCACAAATCACATTACTTATTGTCCTTTCTTTTATTGTAAATTGGCAAAAAAATAAAACTACAAAATGTAGTACTTCCATAAAAGATGGCACAAAAGTTGGTTTCATAAGAAAAATGTCAGTATAAAAATGTGATCTATAATTTTATATGGTGGCCAATTTATAAAGGTAAAATGTCAGTAAATAAAAGTTGTCATGTAGTAATATTATATGGTGGTCACTTTATAAAGATGGTTAGTAATATTATTTTTTGGCCATTTTATAAAGATGGTCACTACCGTTATATAAAGGTGGTCAGTAATATTATAGTGTGGCCACTTAATCAAGATAGTCACTTTATAAAGGTGGTCAGTAATATTATATTGTGGTTGCTTTATAAAGATTGTCACTTTAATTACAGAGGTGGTCAGTAATATTATATTGTGGCTGCTTTGTGAAGATGGTCACTATATAAAGGTGGTCAGTAATATTATATTGTGGCTGCTTTGTGAAGATGGTCACTATATAAAGGTGGTCGCTATATATAAAGGTGGACTTAACTATTATCTTATTGATTATTGTACAAGAAAATATTTTAACAAGCGCGGTGGCCCCGTAGTTAGGGGTGTTCTCTTTCGTGCTCACAGGTAGACTGGTGCTAAAAATCTTGGGACAGGGGATTGAATCCTGGTTGCATCAAAACTTTAAAAGACGTTAAAATAAGGCAATCTTTTTGCTCCCTGCCAAAAGCCCAGCATTTATGCTGGGTAAGGAGGAGGACTGGTTGGCTCAGTGTCAGGATAATATGACTGAGTGAAGTATCATGTCAATGTATCTACAGTGTGATATTTCAGTGAGACATCACTATCACAAGCAGACATCATCTCGATATGACCTATACATGAGTTAAAGGGATGGTAAACCTCAATAAACAAACAAGAAACTATTTTAATTAATGATTCAGACCAAATATAACCAATATGTTAACTAACATTATATCTTTAGAATATGGCTATCTACAACTATATTCTTACATTCAAATAATGTTAAACTCATGTGAAAAAGTGACAGTCTGGGAATCCATAATGCAGAAACCTGAATGAATGTTAACGATATGCCTTACATTGACTGCGGTAATTTAGAAACCATTATTTAATTTCTAATAAAACGAACAATCATGTACAATTGTATGCATGAATTCACATGGATAAATGTCATTTTGTATGAATTATACTCAGGTGTAAATTATGTCATGTATGTGGCAGTTCTATAGATTTCTATTGAAAGAGATAATCTGTTGTATTGATTTGCTAATCTGTTAATAGATTAATCCATGTTAGAATCTGTTTAAGCATTGAAATGGTATCCTCAATAGATAAATCCATGTTAGTATCTGTTTAAGCATTGAAATGGTATCCTCCGACACTTATTCGTTATCATTTAAAGCTCCCAGTGGACTTGTTCCTGTATGAATAATTAAAAGATTAATGTTAATTGTGATGGTTTATTGATGCGAATTTGAGTGCAAACATTAATTATATTTGACACACACCATTTCACTGGTTTGTGTAACAGTATTCTTACAATCAATATGTGTGTACAATGCACTGTATATCATTTATGTAAGTACAGTCAACCTGTCTTTAAAGACCACTCAAGGGAACCAAGAAAAGTGGCCTTTATAGACAGGTGACCTTTAACTACAGATTCAACTATGTTGAAACATGAAGGGAAGGGATCTAAAAATTCTGCTCTTTAAAGACAGGTGTTGTTGAAAAGTGGTAGCCTTTAAGGGAGGTTTGACTGTATATAAAGACCACCTCCATATAAAGACCACTTTTTTCTGGTCTCTTGCGTGGTCTTTATAGACAGGTTTGACTGTACATTGTAAACAACTTGAAAGGGATGTAAAACCCAAATAAAATAAACAAACATTTCTTATCTTTAAACTAGGTAACATTTTTTTGTATTCAAAACGGAAAATGGGATCAAAACCACTCCTGTAGAAAGTTACAATTGAATTCTTTATTTTAATCACATTTTTACAACAACTACAACAACAACAATAACAACAGGTAGTGTTGTGGTTAAGACGCTCCCTTCTCACCAATGCAGCGCGGGTTCGATACGCAGTGTTGTAAGTAGGATGGTACAGGATCAACTACCTTAACACGTGGGTTTCCTTCGGGCACTCCGGTTTCTTCCCACATTAAGTTTCCACTCACGCTACCATCCGTGCCAACGAGTGAGATTTCAACATAAGTTGTTATAACTTGTGTTTCATTCGTTGTAAAATAGATAAATATTAAACTTTAAACAACAACAATAAAACTATAACATTAGAAAGCTATTAGTAGAAGAAACAAGGCCAAATAATTTCTCGGGTGTGGCTAAGAAACTTTAACTTTTACTTACACTTCTATACATTACCTAATAATCTTTAAAGATAAATTCTATGTAAACATTACACTAAATTATGTATGTTTATATGGTAATCATATCCCTGATACACACAGTGCTTTACAATGAGTGGAATTTTACAGGTAAGTTTTCGCAGGTAAAAACAGGCGATTGTAACGTGAGCCAGTGTTATATATTGTGGTACCGGTTTTAAATTGATGCAGTTTCTAATCATTCCTTTATCAGTACAGAAGGGCAGGTCTCGGTGCAGAGAGCATGGGCTTTTAAATTGCAGTATTGACCTACTTGGCGTTCTGCCAAAGGTGTTAATATAAAGCGAAAAATAAATTTGTTATTAAGTGTGTGATGCGCCTATCATAACTACGCTATATATGTATGTAGTATAGTGTGTGTGTGTAGATCTAAACTCATGTTATTATGATGCACAGCTCTATATAGAGGATCTGAAATAGGCTTTCAGTTCATACCAGGTTTAGGAAACAAGTCATAAATTCTGCATTTTAGCACCATAGTGTGAACTCATGCTATTATGATGCACAGTTCTATATACATAGAGGATCTGAAATTGGTTTTCATTTCATGTGAGATTTATGAAACCAGTCATGCGTTTTTTCATTTTTGCAAGCCTTAATTTGGAGAGAGCTAGCTAAAATGAAATATCCATGATGAGTTTCATAAATGAAATTGAAACAGATTTCAGATTCTCTTTATTCATAATGATCGACTCAAATAAAAAGTTTTCTTTGTGATTTTGTCATCAAAAATGCTTTAAAATGTGTGAAAATTAGCACTGACATGCCTTCATAGTAACAATGAAGTATGATGTTAAACCATTTTTAAGGGACGTCATATGGATTGTTATCAACGCGTTATACATAACAAACATTTATGTGATGATGTTATCTCACTCAATAACATAGTGGTAAAAGTCGCCGACTTGTAATCATTATAAGAGCCTTTCACCTCGACCTAGTTCGATTCCCGTCCGGGGAGTGCTAGTCTGAGAAAGTTGCGAGTAACTTGCCGTAGGTCGTTGGTTTACTCATTGTAACAATGAAATCTGACGTTAAACTATTTTTATGGAGTGTTTTTAAACATGTTATACATAACAAATATTTATGTGATGATGTTATGTCACTCAATAATATAGATGCCCTGTACCCTATTCGATCTAATAGGAGCTCAGTGTCCTTATAAGCTCTCCTCCCTTTTCAAGCACCTACGGTCCTGTATAATAGCCAAGGTTTCTTACAGGACAGCATTGCAGTACATTTATTCACAGTGTTTTGACTCGTAATATGGTCCTAGTAAGCAAACCCTGTACTTTCTCTTAATTCTAAGCACCCTGTACACTTATTTGGTCGAGTACGGTAAAATACACACACACATAAATCATTATCATTGTGGCTGTTCAACGTTTACTGTTGTGCTTTATACACTGTATCAATACCCAGTGAAACAGATTATGGCAATTTTGAGCTAACGATCAGTTGACTTTTAGTGGATAGTCAGTTGATTTCTTGCCATGTATTGATGAGCTTATATTCAACTCATTAGCAAATTGGAGATAATAGTTGACAGTAAATTGAAAATTCCATTGTAATCATTGACTACATTGATCACTTACCGGTTAGTTGAATATGTACATGTTCTCCTTTCAAATTAGTTGACCGCTAGTTGAAAGCTTTGGCTGAAGAAATTAGTAGATGGATATAGTTGAATGCTCCATTCAAATTAGTTAAACGTTAGTTGAATTAACTCTATTCAAATTAAAAGAGTGCTGATAGAATGCTCCATTCAAATTAGTTGACCACTAGTTGAATGCTCCATTCAAATTAGTTGACCACTAGTTGAATGTTTCATTCAAATTAGTTGACCACTGGTTGCAATGCTCCATTCAAATTAGTTGACCACTAGTTGAATGTTCCATTAAAATTAGTTGATCGCTGGTTGCAATGCTCCATTTAAATTAGGTCACCACTAGTTGAATGTTCCATTTAAATAAGTTTACCACTGGTTGCAATGCTCCATTCAAATTAGTTAATCGCTGGTTGCATGCCTTATTCAAATGCATTTGCTGGAATAATCTGTTAATGTCAGTTGAATATTCCATGGTGAACAGATGTTAACTGAACATGTCTGTCCAACTGCAGTGATTTCAAAATTTTGTTTTATTTCACCTGTATAGCATCCTTCAGAAATGAAACTTTCTACCCTTGATCTACCTACCACCATTAACTGTAGCATCCTTATATTATCTGTTGATGACTTTTGATTTGTTGCTTGGCTTTGGGTCATGAGTTTGGTTCTCTCATTCATTCAATTGGTTTGATATCATTTTTAGAGGACCTTTTTTGTTTGCAAGTTTATTCTGATGTTGACTTTTGGTGTGGATGTAGTTGATATAATGTTGGTCAAGATCCTGTATTCTTTAATTTATCCTGTTTCTTCTTATTTAAGATACAGTGCAACTTGCTGTATTGACCATTACTAATTTAGATCCCTTGAAGTCTAATTACACTTATTTTTACAACGACCACCTCCGTATATGGACCATTTTTACCTGGTCTCTTGGGTGGTCTTTATAAACAGGTTTGACTGTATATAAGACCACCTCTATATAAAGACCACTATTTCTGGTCTCTTGGGTGGTCTTTATAAGCAGGTTTGATTGTATACATATTTCCCTTTGTTGGTATTCTGAACTTTACAGTATGTCATCATTTTGTATTTTTACAGGACTACAAAGGTATCCCCAGGGGTACTACAGATACACCAGATTCAGCAACAAGATGAAGGGGAGTACAGATGTCGAGCCTATCAACCCCACCATGACAAGTCACGACACAGTCGTATAGCCGTCCTTACAGTCATACGTAATGCTCCTGGTGGTGAGTATAAGTAGTGTATTAAAGGGAGATAACCATCCAGTTTTTCTTGGTATGGGAAATAACTGTGCAGTGATTTTGTAATGGGAGATTTAGTCCATACATACATCATACCTAACAACCCCAGGTGGTGAGTACAAGGAAATGTTTATTAAGGGGAGATAACCATTCTTTTTTATTCATTTAAGGGTAGACAACTGCACAGTCATTTTGTAAGGGTAGATAAGCCATACTAACACACCTAATGAGTTCAAGGAGACAAACCGTCTATTATTAAGGGTAGATAATCATGCAGTTATATTTTAAATACCTTTGGTAGCGAGTATAGAGTATAAGCAGACAAAATTGTACTGTCTTTTGTAAGGGGAGATAATCATACAATCATACTTGCCATCTCAAAGGTGAGTAAAAAGAAGACTTAATTGTACTCTTCATCAAAGGGAGATAATCATGTATGTTTAACTAGTTAGGAGAATTTATTGTTGAGACTTTTCATAATGCAGATTATATGAATTCTTATTTTACTTTTTTTTGTATTCTAATTGTTCTTTCAAGAGGAGGTCGTCTTCTTGCATAATTTTCACTAAAGGTAGCTCATTGAAGTCTTTGTTAAATTGTCAGTGTTTGTATAATGCTGGAGTACCGTATTCTACATTATAAGTGACCAAGTCGCTTAAAAATTAGAAAAAGTAGAGGATTTGCTTATTACAAAGGATCATATTTTAAATCAAACCACTGTGAATTGTACTGCAATGCTCTCCCATAATGGATCTTAGCTATTATACAGGACTGTAGGTGCCTGAACAGGGAAGGGGGCATATAGGGATAATGGTGCTTATTAGATCAAATATGGTGTTTACATCAAATAACATTTATTGTGTGAAACGGCTTTGGCCACTTATTGTATGGCCCAAACAAAAAATACTGATTTTCTCTATAACTATATAATTAAACAAATTGTATTTTAAAAGTTGAATAAATTTTGCTTTTTTTTCAAAAAAATATACGGTAAATTTCTTCATTTTTGATTAATAACTTATAAGAAAAGTCATCATAAAAATAAATGTTGTTCGTTCCATGGCATTTTCAATTTGGAGAACAAAAAGTTCGATGTAAATTAGGGCTGAATTCATTTTTACCAATCAGGTTAATGAGAAAATGTAATAGCAGTAAGTGTTATAAACATGGGATTTGTTCTTATTAGCCTTGATTTGTGTGATATAATTGTAGTACATTTATTCACAGTGTTTTGACTTGTAATATGGTCCCTAATTAATTTTAAGCAGCCCCTTTACTTTTTCTAATTTCTAAGCTCCCTGGGCCCTTATAAGGTCAAATAGGATATATAATTTGTAGTTAAGGGAGATAATTTTGTAATTTAACAAAGATTGTCATTTTATAATTATATTTCCTCTGTTACTAGCTGACATTGAGGAAGGGAGATAATTTTGTAATTTAACAAAGATTGTCATTTTATAATTATATTTCCTCTGTTACTAGCTGACATTGAGG
>JAUMGZ010231095.1:0-11035 GCA_032359645.1 Pododesmus macrochisma
AATAAATACAACATACAGGTAATAAAGTATTGTCATTGGTAATTTATAATAAATACAACATACAGGTAATAAAGTATTGTCATTGGTAATTTATAATAAATACAACATACAGGTAATAAAGTATCATCACTGGTAATTAATAATAAAATACAACATACAAGAAATAAAGTAAATTACAGAGGACTATAGCTAGATTTTATTCAGTAGAATGCAAGGTAACTTAATGTTTTACTTTAAGTTTTGCAAGTCTTTAATGGAATCACATTATTTACCTGAAAAACAGACTTTATTTACCTGAAAAACAGACTTTATCTTCCACTGTAATAAACACTTTTGACTTCATTATATAGATGTACTGTGTTTCTTAAATTTCATCTTGCTTGTAAGATTGTACATCATCGTATATGCCTATACATTTCCTTTTCAGAGTACCTACATTCATGTTTATTGTATAGTATCATCATTCTTCCTTAGAAGATTTTAGCAGCAACATCTTCATTTCAGTTTTGCAAGCTTTTTCTTCTTTGCTTTTTAGTCCATCTGGTCTGAAGGTCCAATGTAGACTTGTCTCATACAAATCCTGTCCGTCAACTTTCGTCGTGATTTTCCCCCCACATTTTTGACTTCTTCAAAACCACTGGACCAATTTCAACCAAACTCGATAGGAATTATTCCTAGGGGAAGAAGATTCAGATTTTTTCAAATCTGTTGGGGCCCCTACAGCATATATAGATACCAACCATTATGGATTTTGCGGAATTATAACTGATTTTAACCCCATTTTCTGCATTCCCAATTACAACATGGAAATTCCGGAAAAAGTTTCTTTCTGGTACAATTTTCAGCTATTACTCCCCACGCACCGTTTCTAACACTAGTCTCGATCGACCAAACGTTTGTTTGCGCCGATAATGCGCAAGTTCTGGTAGAACAAGACTTAGTCTAGAACATTGTGCAGACGTTATTTGCAGTAGTACTTTCAGCTGGAGTGAAAGAAAACATGGCTTTGTTGTCTAAAATACCACGAAATCTTCAAATTTTATTTTGTGACAATTATTCACAATTGTGGTTTGTGCCTGAGCATTAAGGCTTGGGGAATACCATGCATTTGTGACGTGTGTAATTCTGACTTTTCTATAGCACACAGTAGAAGGGACAACTGCAGACATCATATTTCATAAAAAAAACATGCAAGTTACACTAAAAATTGAATAGGGGTAGAGGTCTAACAAGTTTGTATCGATTCCAGAAAATTACCCAAAACTACGGAAAAATCGTTGAAGATATCCTGATGAGAACATTTTGAGGTTCTATGCTAAAGGGGGAAAATTTGACATAATTAAAAAAAAATCTTATAAACTAGATGGCCTAGAGCTTAATGCTTTGGTATATAGTAACTTTAGGACACAGAAAACCAAGTTTGTTCAAGGTGTGACCCTGGGGTCAAAAAAGGAAAAACATATTTGGGTCAAAGGTCAACACTATGTATATATAGGAAGTATGTTAACTTTGAACATTTTTTATTTCTTGTTCAAAGCTACTGGACTAATTTCATTCAATCTTGGTAGAAGGCATCCCTGGGGATGGGGTTTTTATCCAGATTTTTTCAAATATATTGGTTGTTTACCCCAAGGGGTTGCACTTTGTGGGCCAAAATATGGAAAATTTAAAAAAAAAATCAAAAATCTACCTATATACAATATGCTAAATACTTGGGTATGAAGTAACTTTAGTGCATGGAGAACCAAGTTTGTTCAAGGTCAAAAGTATTCAAGGGCCAAAAATTTACTTCTAGATGAACGTTAAGGCCCAATTGGCCTCTTGTTATACATCTACTGATATGCTGATCATTTTTCACTATTTTGATTTGTCATCTAACTGTTCTATTTCATTCCCATCTCATTGTCACTTGTCAATCACAAAGCTTTGTTCTATTCAGTGAAACCTGACAACATGTTTGGTTCAGAACAGTAAATGTTGGCACTATAATATTTTGTTTTATTAGCAAACACCAACCGGTAAACCTCGGGGAAGGCCGCCATCACTCTCTGCATACATTGTGAAACTTCCATATAAAGTTAAGACTGGTGTCAGTGTTGTGAGTACACACAGTACACTTGTAACTGTGCCTTTAATATGAGCATTAAAAGTAAAGTTCTCTTTAAGATCACAAGCATTAGAGGTAAAGTTCTCTGTAAGTTCGTGAGCATTAGAAATAAAGTTTTCTTTAAGATCATGAGCATTAGAAATAAACTTCTCTTTTTAAGATCGTGAGCATTAGAAATAAACTTTACTTTACATTTGTGAGCATAAGAAATAAAGGTCTCTTTATATTAGTGAGCATTAGAAATAAACTTCTCTTTTTAAGATCGTGAACATTAGAAGTAAAAGTTCTCTTTGAGTTTGTGAGCTTTAGAAATAAAGTTCTCTTTAAGTTTAAGATCACAAGCATTAGAAGTAAAGTTCTCTTTAAAATCATGAGCATTAGAAATAAACTTCTCTTTCGAAGATCGTGAACATTAGAAGTACAGTACCTTTAAGTTTGTGAGCATTAGAAATAAAGTTCTCTTTAAACTTGTGAGCATTAGAAATAAAGTTCTCTTTAAACTTGTGAGCATTCAAAGTAAAGTTCTCTTTAAGTTAGTGAGCATTAGAAGTAAAGTTTTCTTTAAGATCATGAGCTTTAGAAATAAACTTCTCTTTTAAAGATCGTGAATATTAGAAGTAAAGTTCTCTTTTAAGTTTGTGAGCATTAGAAGTAAAGTTTTTATTAAGATCATGAGCATTAGAAATAAACTTCTCTTTTGAAGATCGTGAATATTAGAAGTAAAGTTCTCTTTAAGTTTATAAGCATATAAAGTAAACTTCTCTTTAAGTTTAAGATCAAGAGCATTAGAAGTAAAGTTCTTTTTAAGATCATGCGCATAAGAAATAAAAGTTCTCTTTAAGATCATGAGCATTAGAAATAAACTTCTCTTTAAGATCATGAGCACAAGAAGTAAAGTTCTGTTTAAGAACACGAGCATTAGAAATAAACTTCTCTTTAAGATTATGAGCATTAGAAATAAACTTCGCTTTAAGATCACAAGCATTAGAAGTAAAGTTCTCTTTAAGATCATGAGCATTAGAAGTAAAGTTCTCTTTAAGATCATGAGCATTAGAAATAAACTTCTCTTTAAGATCATGAGCACAAGAAGTAAAGTTCTCTTTAAGATCATGAGCATTAGAAGTAAAGTTCTATAAGATCATGAGCATTAGAAGTAACGTTCTCTTTAAGATCATGAGCATTAGAAATAAAGTTCTGTTTAAGATCATAAGCACTAGAAGTAAAGTTCTATTTAAGTTCACAAGCATTAGAAATAAAGTTCTTTTTAAGATCATGAGCATTAGAAATAAACTTCTCGTTAAGATCTTGAGCATTAGAAATAAACTTAAGCTTAAGATCATGAGCATTAGACGTAAAGTTCTCTTTAAGATTATGAGCATTAGAAATAAACTTCTCTTTCTCATCACATATCATGAGCATAATTTCTTAAGAAAAGTGAACAATATTTAAGCTTGATATTGTAATTTAAATATTTGAAGTAATGCATTATTACTAGTCATCAAGATCTGATGTTGAATTAAAAGCTGCTTCATATATATACAAACTTCTTTGATGTACTAATTTTTGAATCTAGTCTTAATCACTGAGAAGCTTAAATGATATTATATCTGAGAAAAGCAACAAAGTTAAAATTGATCTTATATAGATCTAGTAACAGAGTGTCTTGTGTATATATTTTAAAATTGATGTTGCAGGATGGGAAAGAAAAACCCAAGCGTGGTCCAGGGAGACCAAGAAGTTTAAAAGTAAGACACCAAACACCAAATATATTAGAATATAACTATATATTGCCCATTTTAAGTGATTCTCATCATAGTAGTTATAGATACATGTAGGTTTACAGCCGGTACAAACAATGTATAGACAGGTGACAATATTTGGGACTTGAACACAGGACAGTTAGATGAAGAATAAAAATATGAATTGATATTATTTTTAATAATTTTTTTTTCTGTTTTCTTTTTCCTTTTCAGACAGTACTTTTGGTTACCATTCAAAAAGAAGTTAGTCTTTTTTCCAGATATTGCTTTATTTTTAGATGTCTCTGTTGTAAAATAAAACAATTTGACAAATTATTTCAGTGTTATTTAATTTAACTTAATTTGTATGACATGAAAATATTGATATGAGCTTAAGTTAAGGAATTTTTGTTTATTTATTTTATTTACTTATTCATTTCAATCTAATCATGCAAGTTCATTTTATTTAAACTAAATATATGAATTAAACGGAAAACGTCAAAAAGAGTTATTATAGAAGATGGAATGTGGGTAAATTACATTGACAGACTTGCTGCATATATTACTGCGACATTGAGTGAAAGGTAAAACCACACTTTAGTTATTGTACCATCATTTTAGTCTCAATATAAATATGAAGAATATACCTGTGAAACAGAATCACTTAAAATAGGCAATACATAGTTCTACGATTTTTATCAATGTCTCAAACTATAATTGTGTTCATAAAATTCTGCAATATGTTGTTGACAAAAAGAACATTTATAACTTCTTATATAATTAAATTAAGCTTCTTTATACTGGGTTATGCTTGAATTATGTGATCAAGGTTTGACTTGGTATGTGCCGTCGTATACATCATGTTTACAGTGTCATTACTGTGTGCTAACTGTGCCATTAAGATATGTTGTTCGCCCAAATTACAAATCTGTACATCCTCATAGGCACTCACAGTTGTCCTATAGCCCTGTATACTCATATTTGCATCAGATGTCAGTCAAGCATTCAACAGAATCCAGATAGACATTGCATAATTAGCCTCTTTTTGGTAAATTTATAATATAATGTTGATATGGAAAAATATCAAAGTTCACAAATTAGTGTCTAGTCAAATTAATAAATAGTTCTGTTTGGTTGTAATGTGTTCATTGGCAATTGTAATCAGTTAAACAGCTCTTTATTAATAAATAGTTCTGTTTGGTTGTAATGTGTTCATTGGCAATTGTAATCAGTTAAACAGCTCTTAATTGATTTAATACAATATTCATTTTCAGACCGAGGTTTCTAGGATAAAAAGGAAATACACCTTCAAAAGCAGAAAGCCCCAAACCGTGGCAATGAAACCGCAGGCAACAAAGATGGTATATCAAGTGAGACCAAAAAGAAAGTATGAAAAACGACAAGACAAACCAAAAATAGTGGCAGTAAATAATGATATAGAGAAACCAAAAAGAAAGTATACTAAACGACACAAAAACATAAACTCTGACACAAAGAAAAGTAATCGAATATCTGAGTGTCTTATGACCAAACAGGTTACAAGAAGCAATATTCAAGACACTTTGGACGAAATGCAAAATACTCTCATGTCGGTTGACTCGACACTTCTGAAATTAGAAGAACTGAGACTTAATCAAGACAAAAGACTTATTAATGTAAAACAGAGAGAAGTAGAAGTGGAGCGTGATATTTTGGGATATATACCGCATGATTATTCTACAAGAAACACAAGAGGCCATAATGGTCCTCATTATCTTTCTGGAATGGAATCAACATTGCCTAGAAAACAACAAACTAACACTTACTATAATAGTAATCTGTCTCAACAGCTCGAGAAATATGATGAGGAATTTGAAATTTTACGGAAAAAACAGTTGGCTCTTAGCACACAAATTATTGAGCTGAAGGAAGAGGCACTAGAAATAGATAAAAGAATGGTGATTATAAAGCAAAAGAAACTAGAAATAGAAAGTAGAATTTTGAAATTTGTACCTCAATTTTTTGACGATGACTTCACAACTACAGAATATTATGATGAGTGTGATGACACTGATAACACTGAGATAATACAAGAACCTGATTCCAATGGAATGTACTGTGAAATGTTCATCAAACAAGAACCTATTGAATATGACCCCAGCTCAGGTCAGATGCCCCAGGATGTAGAATGCCCTTCAGATGTACTTACGGCTGTATCTAACACAGAAGGAGGCTCTAGGATGTTGACAGAACAAATGCACGTCAGCGAGTTGGCACCTTCTACTTGCTATGTGAATATACCCGTTAACAGTTTTATCAATAGTAACCTAGAAGCGTCTTCATGTGTTAATGAACCTATATCTATATCTACATGTTCTTTCATGAATGGACTTGTACCAACGTCGTCTTTTGTGCAGACAGCCTCAGTAGAATCTACACCATCCTCGTCTGATGAGCCAGTAGTGTCTAGTGATTCTATCAATACTGACCTAGCGACAAATTCACATGTGTCGACGTCGCCTGGTATTACCTCAATAAACAATATAAGTGAAACTGCCATGTCTGTTGTGTTATTAACCAGAACCCCAGGTAGTGAAACGCCGTCTTCGTGTAGCTCCTATGTCATTGAGAATGTGCAGAATGAAGAATGTTTGCAGAAAACAGAAGAATCCAGTCAATGCTCAGAATCTGATTGGTTTGTTAGCACTGATCAATTCAAAGATCATCATGTATGTTTCAAATCTTCTACATGTTACCATGGTTACTAACAAGATTTTCATATTTTGGGTTTAATTTTTGCCTAACACCTATAATTTCACAAATAATAAAATATTTCTTTATTCATTCGAAAAAAGCATCATATCAATTTAGGCAGAATGGTTATAGTACATGTATAAAGAAGTGTGTGTGTGTATACGTATACATGTATGTGTCGTATTTTCAAAAAGGATCATCCTATTGTCAACAAAAAGGAAAAAATATACATAAATGAATTTTTTTCTTTGATTCAATAGATCTTAGTTTCAGCAAATTATTCAGTTTTTGTGGAATGACAGTTCAAGCAATATGCAAAAATAACTTGTGTATGTTAAAAAATGCTATTGAAGTGTTAGCACATTTCTGATCAACTTCTTTGAGAAATAGTGAAAATGCTTAATTGCAGTTGTATGTCTAGAGTTCACACAATGTGTTGATTCAGTGCCTGTCTTAGAGTTCACACAATGTGTTGATTCAGTGCCTGTCTTAGAGTTCACACCATGTGTTGATTCAGTGCCTGTCTTAGAGTTCACACAATGTGCTGTTTCAGTGCCTGTCTTAAACAATTATAAGATTTTCATACATTTATGCACACTGTTTTTATCTTGCTATTTATAACTTGATATTTTTATTTTTTATTCATCTTTAAAATTGGGCATTGGTTTTATTATCTGGCTACATGTATTTATAACTTGGTATTTATATTTCTTATACCTCTTTGAAATGGTAATTCAGTCAATGCGAAATACGTCAGTAGGTCAGACATGTCATTATGTGGCCTGGTAAAAAGTAGGACAAATATGAAACAGTTGTGAAAAGTGCCAAAATAGAGATTTGATTCTGTAGAACCTGAAACCATTTCGCTAACTCGCAACATTATTTAACACTATATTTAAAAATACATGAATGTTGACAAAACAATGTTGGTGGGCTTCCTTGAGATGAGGTTAAAGCAAAACAAGGTCACTGTGACCCACATTTTGTCATTGGCAATGCATTGCATAAATGTCATCTTAAGCATTTCATTCAAATTAGTTTATGCAGGATCACCTGTTTCCTAAATAAAATGAATGTGAGTTGGTATATTTACAATTAATGATCAACAATTATTTCATGTATTGTTAATTTGATGCTGCTAGTTCCTGTACTGACTTAATGTGTCTTGTTGGACAGGATGTTGAGTCGGGTGGTTCCTCATTAAAGATGGAGGCTAACCAGGTCCCTGATGAACAAGTTGACAATGTCAACGTCAAAGTAAATCAACTTTTGAATTCCTGTGCAAGAGAAAATTCGGAAGGGTCTGGGAAGACACTTCTAGTGCAACAGCCATTCATATTGGTGAGAGCAGAACCCATGTAAAACAAATTTGCAATTTTGGTTTTTTTACTCCGTAAATCTTCTTATATTAGAAAGAAAGTTTTTTTTTAACATAACTGTGCATGCATTGTGTTCTAAGTTATGATATAGATTTATAAAGGAATGTCCCAGGTGATGATATAAACATGATAAAGTATTACACCAATTAAGATATATCCTAATATAAAGTAGTGATATAAAACTATATCCTCAGTAACAACATAAAGTTTACATAATGATCCTAAATAATGATATAGAGATATATCCTATTTTAATAACCAAAAATATAAAGTAATATTCTTAGTGATGAAATTAAGTAAAATCCCAAGTAATGATTCAATTAGTATTATATGTATTGATATAAAGTAAAATCCTAATATAAGTAACAAAATAAAACTGTTAACCTATGATATATAGCAATGATATCAATTAATAGTCTAAGTGATTAAGTCAAAATTACACATTTTCTTTGCATGTATGTTGATCATGTGTATATCTGTTTATACAATATATTAATAGTTACCTACGTGTATTACTTAGGCAACAAAGGAAAACTGTTTTTCTCTAACAGTTGCAAAATAATTAGGATAGGTAATTATATGTATGTAGGCGAATATATTTGTTTTAAAGTTTGTACATAGACTATAATGGTGCTTGTCTTAAAATCTTTAATGGTGCTTGCCTTAAAATGACCAGAACAAATCCAGGGTTGGCACTAAAAATTAGGGTATGTCTGGTTACTGGAAAAAGAAATAATTTGTTCTCTTGGCCTAAAATGTTTTGGCTGTAATTTCACATTATATATGCTCAATGTTTACATGTCATTCCTATATATGCATAAGTTTCTGTTCAGACAACTTTTGTTAGATGTTAAATGTGTCTGTAGATTATAAGGTAGATATTATGAAATCATTAAGATATTGTCTATTATGTGACTGGACTTGTACGTACTTGACAAATGTATCTAAACTTTTGTTGAGGACATCTAGTGTTATCTGCCCCTTATTTTAGGACAGATGAAGTCACTCAGTGTTATCTGCCCCTTATTTTATGACGGATAAAGTCACTTAGTGTTATCTGCCCCTTATTTTATGACGGATAAAGTCACTTAGTGTCCATTCAATTTTGTAAAAGTAGGAAGAATGAATTGTCTATGCAATTATCAAGTCAAATTTTATTATGACATATTGGCATACCCGGTAATATTTTTAGGGCCCGCATCGAAAGATGCTTGTACCATAAAGTAATCACTTTGTTCCACCATCTGTCTGTCTGTCAGTCCACAAAATTTTGTCCAAAGTACTTCAGCTCCAATTCTTAACCAATTTTTATGAAACTAAGCTAAAAAGATCAGTACCTTGTGTAGTTGTGCGCTTGCAAATTTATTTTCTATGTCGACACTTTTGTTTGAGTTATTCCCCTATTAGGATTTAAGTTTGAATTTTGTCCGAAGTACTAGTAATGCTGCTAGCATTCTCAACTGATATTTATGAAACTTTGTACACATGATTAGTACCTTTTGTAGTTCTGCACTTGCAATTTTTTTCTGACAATGTTTTGTGGGAGTTATTCCCCTTTTCAATTTTTCTGATTAATAAATACTATTTAAGAATTTTGTCCGATGCGCTTCAGCTCTAATTTCTAACCAATTTGTATGAAACTTGGTTCAAATGATCAGTACATTGTGTTCTTGTGCACTTGTATAACTGGTGGTGGAAATATATATTTATATATGGCTTTCCCATCAGCTAATAATAACTAATGGGTATCCTTGATTTGCAAACTATGCTTTTGTGCTATGTACTTGATAAGTCATTCTTACTCTTGGCCATCTCGACGGGGCCCTGTTGGACATGCAGTGTTGTACATGTAGATATATTTATATTTAGCAGGTTTTTTTTGTGTTCTGTTTTTTTCAGAGTTCCCTATTTCTGTGTAATTTGTGTATTGTTTTCTGTCTTCGGCACTATTATCTGTATAACATTGTCATTTAACAAGTTATTGTTAGAAATAAAATTTATCATAAATTAAAGTTGCTAAAATGTCATTTTAGTAAGGTGCTTATGCATGGTACAGTATTATATTTATATATTTGGTAAAAGTTGACATGTATTTACTTTCATACAGTGGCTGAATACAAACCATGTACAATGAGGAGACCTGTGAATTAAAAGTGTACCGTATTGGACCTCATAAGCGCCCAGGGCACTGGCTTACAAAAATAGAAAAAGTGGCAGCTTATTAGGACCATATTACGAGTCCAGACTCTGAATAATTGTACTGCAATACTCTCCTGTAATGGATCTTAGCTATTATACAGGACTGTAGGTGCTTGAAAAGGGAGGGGACGCTTATAGGGACATGGGGGCTTATTAGGTCGACTACAGTAATTAATTTGATGGATGATTTTGTGAATTTTAGAGAGCTGTTAGTGTAAGTTCAAAGCTTTGCAACCTCAAGATTCTACAACAAAGATTGCACAGTGCACATATCTGTACCGTGCATATTGTGATTGAGTTTCAACTGAAATGATGGTTTTCTAATTGATAGGTTTATGCCAAAGTCATAAGGACTTATTGACTTTGACTAATAATTATACATCAAACTTATTTTATTGCAGATATTTACAGGTGCAATGTTGAACGAGATCTGACTAGACTAATTGATTTAGTGTGTAATATAATATGATGTTTAATATTGTTTATTAAAACAGCAGTAATAATGTTTAGGTAATGAAAGTTCACTTTTACTCAGTGTTATTCTTTTGTAATTTTAGCTGGAAAAAGTAGATGGGCCAAAAAGAGGGCGTGGCAGACCCCCATTGGCTGAGGGAGAGAAGAAGGTGATTTAATAACTGTATCAATAAGATGGTTTTTAGTCCATCTGGACCAAAGGTCCAAGGTGGACTTTTCCCATACAAATCCTGTCCGTCGCCGTCGTTGTTTACTTTTCACATTTTCGACTTCTTCTCCTAAACCACTGGACCAATTTTATCCAAACTTGGTAGGAAGTATCCCGAGGGGAAGGGGATTCAGATTTGTTCAAATAAAGGGGCTGGGCCCCCAGGGGGCACCACAAGGGGGTCAAAAGGGGGAAA
>JAUMGZ010231106.1:0-11035 GCA_032359645.1 Pododesmus macrochisma
GCAAATGTGTGTAAGTGTGTGTGTTTGTAAGCATGTGAATGTACAAGAGAGAATCAGAAATGAGAATAAAAGAAAATTAATATGAGCTACCGTAATCTATCTAAATATATATCTGATTTTTGTAAGGGAGTAAGACCGGGCTTCCCATCCCGGGAACTCTCAAACGATATGTCTGGGAACAATAAAAAAAAAAAAAAATGATTAAAACCCTACACGGAAAACTCTGACGACCATCTTTTTAAAAGATATTTCTTGTTTTTAAAATATATATCTGTTTTTAAATGCAGCTGTATGTATTAGATTGTTCTTCTAATAATAGAGGTATCTGCATTTGAACTATACATATATCTACAATTAAAAAAGAAACACCTTCTTTTGAAATACAGATATCTCAATTTGCAAATTAATATAGATATTTGTAATTGAAATGCAGATATCTATGAGGCGCCTTTTTAAAATATTTTGCCTATTTATTGGTATCGATAGAGTCGATGTATCTATATTAATAACGGAATTTAAAATATTATCAAAAATGTGATTTTTTTAAATCAATAGAGTCGATTTATTGATATATATTTATGCATACGTCGAATGTGTATGGGTCGAGTTAAAAGTTAAATCTTAATCCGGTCTATAAGGTACATTCTACAGACCCCCTAACTCTAACAGATCCTTATTGGACTTAATCGAACTCTCATTTGACTTAGACCTGAATACCAATTGCAGTAACTTCTTCATGACAAGTGACTTAACCACAACTTATTTAGAACACACAACTCCCGTATACAGACTGTATTACAAATGTTTGATCTGATACAACTCATTAATGAACTAAATAACTGAAATATCCGAAACTTTACTTGACTTGCGTTCTTGAACCATTCCTTGATACTAACGTTAGATATCATAGTCCTATTTACTGTATTATTGCAATAGAAAAACCACGTTGTACGACACTTACACGACATATCTGGCTTTATGATAGAGGTGACAACGACTTATACAGACAAACTCTAAAGGATACTAACTTGGACGACATATTTGACAATAACGATGACATTGGCATCATCACATGCAAATACCAAAAGCGAGAAAAGTGTTCGAACCTTCCCGACGACTGGTTTAAATTTAGGAAACTTCGTATTTATAAAAGTTACCAATGCTATAAGAGTCGCTTAAAGTTCTGATTTTGATAACTTATGTAAACAAGAGCGCACAAGAGCCTTAGCGGTCACCTGAGTATTAATTAGCTTGAATATATTTAAATAGTGGTGTTCAGAGGTGTAATTATTGTAGGACACTGAATGGAAAACTTTAAACAAGTAAAAGCAGGCCCTCAATAAGTATTCTTATTTTTTACAAATGTCTAATGCGCATGTGTCTACACAAAATGTCTACCTTTTTCGAGAAAATTGGCATTTTCAGTCTTTCAAAGTGTCAGTGACCGATCCCGTGACCTTGAAACATTGTAAATATTCTACAAATTATTTTCTATAACTCCCTAATATATTTGTTAGGGCGCTCGCTTTGTGCTTGTAGACTGGTGCTAGAATCTACGGTCGTTGGATTTAATCCCGATCGGGTCAAAACCTAAGACTTTAAAATTAGGCAATCTTCTCGCTCCCTGCTAAGCGCCCAGCATTACTGGTAGGAGAAGGACTGGTTGGCTTGTTGTCAGTATAATGTGACCGAGTGAAGTATCATGTAAATGTATCTGCGGCGTGATATTTCAGTGAGACAGCACTATAAACTCGCCATAAGTGCGCACTGTCGCAAACAGACACCGTCTCGATATGACATATACATGAATTAAAGGGACACTAAACCCCAATTCACAAACAAACTAACTGTGCACAAAGTCTACTGTTTCTGTAATACGTATGTTTTTAATATCCAGAAGTCTAAAGTTTTTGAGAAAAGTGTCATTTTAAAGCTTTTGAAGTGACGGTGACCTTAACCTTGGTCCAAAATACCTTCAAACGTTGTCAAAATATTCTTTGAACATATTAATATATCTGTTTGTACAAAAAGTCTTCTGATTTCGAGAAAATTAGCATCTTCAGTCTTCTAAAGTGTCAGTGACCTTGACCTTGGACCCTGTTACCTTGAAACGTTGTCAAAATCTTCCTCACATTATTTCCTACAACTCTCTATTACATATGTGTATACAAAAAGTCTACTGTTTTTTGAGAAAATTGGCATTTTCAGTCTTCTGAAGTATTGGGTACCTTTGATCCTGTGACCTTGACCCTTAACAACATTTATTCTTAGCATTATTTTCTACAATTCTTTCAGAGCTCCAGATAAGGCGCGTATTTGCGTAATTACGTATAAAATAGTTAAAACAGGCATTTTGATTTAAAACAGCACGTATACAACTTTTGGTAAAGTACGGTATTCAAATGAAGGTAAGTTCAAAGCGTACTCATCGTTTTGGTTTGTACGAGTACACAATCCTCCTCACCTGTCATTGTCACGCTGTCATGCAAGTGCTTAGTTGTTTTACCGTTTATGATATTCATAAAGCGCTCTGTAGACTAGAATCACGAAGCAAAAGCGTTTAGGAGATGTTGTCAAGGATGGCAACAATGACGAATAATTCAATTTCTCTTTTGTAAAAACGAGTAGGCAAGTGTATACGATAAGTATATTGTCAAGGCTGGGAAGAAGAAAGAGAAGCATTGGTACAGAAAATACCCCGAATCTATTTACTTAAAATCCACTTAACCTCTCGTCGAAAATAAATTAACAACAAGTATTAGCTTCCCAAAAAGCTAGGTGCGGCTACGCAACAGCTTACTCATAGATCAGCAAGACAAGAAATTGTCTGCAATATTATGATTATACAGCAGAGCTACAATTGTTCTTTGGAAGACTCTTTATTATGTGATGTGTTCTGTTCAGTGCTAAATTTGCTAATTATAGGGGGGAATTTCGGTTAAAATCTTATTGTTGATAATTCTCTTGTCGCGTGAACATTGGTTACAATAATGGTTTAAAATCTAATTTCAATTTTGCGAAAATGATGAAAAATCTGCTTTCTGTAAAGTTAATATGTAGTGCTTTGGTCATTTAAATAGTAAATTGTAATAAAACCTTATTGATAATTAAAAGATCTGCCATAACTTGTTACTCTAACGTGCAATAAATTACTGAGAATTCAGTACTACATTGTAGTTGTTGCTTTTAAAAAACTATTCTTTCTTGACTCTATGCAATTGAATTTTCCAGTCATTGTTTTTGTTTTTGTTTATGTAAAAATATTTTCTCATTAGTGATTAAAATACGTATAAACAGTATTACAAACCATTTACTTAAAATACTTATATGTTCCTGTTAATTGCATATTCCTGTTAATTCCATAAATAACAAATGGGCTATGCAATGAATAAGAACCAACTGTATTGCCATATTATATAAACGCTTATGGAACTCAACAAAATTGCTTTCCAACTTGTTGCAGCGGATTGATTCTTCGCATCATAATTTTCTTGTAGTATAAATCACTGTCTGCTAAGAAACTACGTCTTTGTTCTGTAGCAGTGAAAGCGCGGGCATCGCTAATTCACAGAGCGGATGAATAAGTCAGAGAAATCCGAGAACTAACAAAGTCATGAACTGGAAAACGTTCTATATAAAGCTTTTTTGTGATTCTGAAGATTTTTCGGGTGCTCTCGTAATTTATCCATCTCATTTGGACTTGCAAAAAGAATACGCGAAGTCAACCAGCCTGTTTCCGTAATTTGCTTTGAATATTAGTTCGACTGGTATACGCTTGTAACACACGGGTAGACCGTTTGATACAATCGCTGGAGCACCATGACTTGCATACAACATGGCGTGTTTTGCTTACGAAAGTAAATGCTACGCCTCAAGCGCACAGTGACTATATAACATGTATATGTTATTAATCATCATAACTATGACCAAGTAATTGTTATAAACACATGTACTTTATCATACAATTGTTTTACCATTCATTGGTACCTTTGTATGACATGTGTATAGAGTACAAAGTGTGATAAATTATACTACAGATTTATATCTGCCTTTTTCTGTTTGGTCTTTTCAATCAGCATTACATTTTGAATATGATGAGTACAGTACTCATTGCGCTTAATTCTTATCTGGAGCTCTGCTCTTTTATATAATTATATATATATATATGTGTGTGTGTGTGTGTGTGTGTGTGTGTGTGTGTGTGTGTGTGTGTGTGGAAAGTCTAAGGTTTTTGAGATGATTGGCATTTTATGGCTTCCAAAGTGTCAGTGACATTGACCTTGGCCCAAAAGACCTTGAATCTTTGTCAAAATAACCCTCACATTATTTCCTACAACTCTCTAAAACTCATCTGTAAACAAAAGTCTACCGTTTGTAAGAAAAATTGCATTTTATGGCTTCACTATTAGAAAATGTTCCCCCTTTTTACCCCTCTAGTGGTGCCCCCTGGGGACCGCGTCCCTTCATTTGAACAAATTCGAACCTCCTTCCCCTAGGGATACTTCCTAACAAGTTTGGATGAAACTGGTCAGGTGGTTTAGGAGAAGAAGTCGTAATATTTCTTATTAACATACTATTATTTTCTATAGTGTTTAACTTTGACCCTTAAACGCCTAACTTATTTTGAACCAATGACTACATTTTGAACACAATTGATTCTCCATGCCCTAAAGTTACTACATACCAACACATTTAACTCAAGGACTTCTAGTTTCTTATAAGACTTTTGAAATTTCGTCAAATGTTCACCCTTTTGGCCCCTCTAGTGGCGCCCCCTGGGTGTCGAGCCCCTTCATTTGAACAAATGTGTACCCTCTTCCCCTAGGGATATTTCCTAACAAGTTTGGATTAAATTGGTCCTGTGGTTTAGGAGCAGAAAGTTAACATATTTGCTATAGTGTTAATCTTTGACCCCAAAACGCGTTACCTTTTTTGACCCCAGGGTCATGCCTTTCATAATGTTCGTTCTCAATGCCCTAAAGTTACTACCAAAGCATTAAGCTCTAAGCCTTCTAGTTTATTAGATGATTTTTGAAATTTTGTACAATTTCCCGTTTTGGCCCTCTAGTGGCGCCCCTGGGGGCCGAGCCCCTTCATTTGTACAAGTCTGACTCCCTTGTCCCTAGGGATACTTCCTACATGTACCAAGATTGAATTAAATTAGTTAAGTGATTCGGGAGAAGAAGTCGAAAATGTGAAAGTTTACGGACGCACGATGGACAAAAGACGTTGGCAATAGGGCAAATTGAGACAAAGTATTTAAAATTAAAAACCCACTGGGTGAAAAATAACGATTGATGCAAACTTATGTAATAGCGTAAGTATAAGTATGCAGAAATAATACATTGGATTATGTTGGTATATAGTAAATAATGCATGCGTAGTTAGAAGATCTATTATTAATCACAAAATTAAACAATAATCGTATGTACTCACTCTACTGATAATTGAGCTCTTCGGCAACGCTTCATAAGAACGGGTGTCAATCAATGTACAAAATTAGTCTGAAAATAGCATTGGGGAAAGAAAGGTGCTACATTAGCTCGTTTCCAAATCTGTTGGAAATGGTTGCAAACGAAGTGATAAGTTGAAAAGTTTACTCAAGGGAGTATTGAAAACTAGCTAATGTATCACCTCTCTTTCATCAATACTATTTACAGACTAATTATTCGCCAGCATGAGCCGGCGAATATATTTGTAATTGATTTGAGATATGCACACGGAGATGGGGAGCAGTTTGCATTTTACATCCTGAGTTTGTAAAGAGGTTGTAGAATGGTTTTACCAAAAGTTACAGCAGTTTTGCTTTGTAAAACAATATAACATAATTAATGTGCCTGAATCGAAGAACTTGATTATTTACACTCAAAATTAACAAAGAGTGTAAAACGAGAGTAGCAAACAATACTCCGTAGGATTTTCTAAAAAGATCCGGAAACGGTGAATTTTTCCCCCGGAATTGCGCAGTATTGAGTTTTCGTACATATATGGCTTCGCCCTCGGGAACTATGACTGCTTT
This sequence comes from Pododesmus macrochisma, assembly GCA_032359645.1. Taxonomy (NCBI): domain Eukaryota; kingdom Metazoa; phylum Mollusca; class Bivalvia; order Pectinida; family Anomiidae; genus Pododesmus; species Pododesmus macrochisma. Next base: position 6,020 of record JAUMGZ010231106.1, read on the forward strand.
GGTTCAATAAATCGTCTTCAAATCGCCCTGTTTACAGGCCCAAAAACTGTATTTATAAATTGTTTTGATAACGAACAATATTTGTTAACCCTGTACGCATATGCTATATCAGGCTGATAAAAGACTATCATACTCTAAATGGGTAGTAGATAATGGCAAAATAAGGTGTGTTGGTAGAGCATTAGACTGGAGACTTGAAGGTGTCGGGTTCCATTCCCGACTTCTGCAGTACGTTTTAGTCCATCTGGACCAAAGGTCCAAAGTGTACTTTTCTCATGCAAATCCCGAGAAGGGGATTCAGACTTTTTCAAATGAAGGGGGCACCACTAGGGGGCCAAAATGGGAAAAATTTGACAAAACTTCAAAAATCATCTTCTAATAAAATAGAAGGCCTAGATCATAATGCTTTGTTATGTAGTAACTTTAGGGCTTGGAGAACCAAGTTTGTTCAAGGCGTGACCGTGGGGTCAAAATAGGTTACGCTTGTGTGGGTCAAAGATCAATACTATAGAAAATATGTTAACTTTGGGAAGGGGGTTCAAATTTGTTCAAATGATTGGGCTTGGCCCCCATGGGGCGACACTTTGGGTCCAAAAGGGGATTTGATAAAAATTCTAAAATCTTCTTCTAATAAACTAGAAGGCCTGGAGCCTAATGTTTTGGATTATAGTGACTTTAAGGAATGAAGAACCAAGTTTGTTCAAGGGGTAACCTTTGGGTTAAAAAATGTTACGCATTTTGAGGTCAGAGTTTAACACTTTATATATAGCAAATATGATACTTTTTTGCATTTTCGACTTCTTGTCCAAGACTACCGGACTAATTTTATTAAAACTTGGTAGATGTTATCCTTAGAGGAAGGTGGTTCAGATGTGTTCAAATTAAAGGTCTCAGTACCCAGAGAGGGTCACTTGGGCCAAACTGGGTAAAATTTGATAAAATTTCAAAAATCTTCTTATAAACTAGAAGGTCTAGTGCTTAATGCTTTGGTTTAAAGTAATTTGAGGGCATGGAGAACCAACTTTTTCAAGGCATAACCCTACGGTCAAAAGTTTTTAAAAGCTAAAAATTTAAATATTGGCCTTTTACATCCAGATGGACGTTAAGGCCCAATGGGCCTCTTGTTTTTTTTCTTTTTCCTTTTTTTTTTAAATACAAGAATGTATGCGATATGCGATAAGTAAATTTGATAAAAAATATATAAATTTTGACTGTAATATACAAATTTGATTTCAATTTTTCATTGTTACTGCTGTTTTCGAGAAACTTCTGCAGTTTATGTCTGTATTTTCGTAGTTATCTTTATTTTTACACGCATCTTGAGCATAAGACATAACCTTTAGCTATTAAGTAAAACAAAATAAATTACTGGTTTTGAGGTCGATGTTTATTATTATATATACCATTGTAACAACTTCTCATCCTATGCGCTATATATTAGAGCATTCAGTGGGAACGATTAAATGTGAACGTAAATTCATGCTTATTCAAAAGTAAGGCTGGGGCTCCAGGGGGCGTCACATGCACAATCAAAAAGAAGAAAATTGACGAAATTAATATCTGTAACTCAACCAACTTTTGAAGTGAAATTGATGTTCGGATAAGTGCTAATTTTGTTCATAGAAAACAATGTTTTCAAAGTCTGGCCCTGAGATAAAAAAAATTTTCTTTAATTAAAAAACCCTAGTTTTCCTGACGTATTTGATGCTTTGCATCAATGTTTTCTTGTTTGGTACATTGATTGACACCGATTCCCATGAAGTTTTGCCGAAGAGCTCAATTACCAGTAGAGCGGTTACATACGATTATTGTTTAATATTGTGATTAATTATAGTTCTCCTTACTGCGTATGCACTATCCACTATGTACTATATACAAACATAATCCAATGTATTAGTTCTGCATACTCATACTTACACTATTACAAAATGTAATTGAAACTCAAATAACATGTATAATACTTACGACTGCAGTGTTACTTTATAGATCTATTTGTTATTAGTTTTGAATGAATTCTTATCGAAATACAAATACTTAATTGCATTTTCTTTTAAAGGAGTTCGAATCAAGGTAGTTCAGTTGATATTAAGAAAGGAGAGACCAGAATGGGGGATAGGAAACAAACACATTCTATCGGCCCCGACTCGAAACAGCATGATACTGAGCGACATATGCAACATAGCACAGGCAGAACTGCAGACAAGTCCGTGTTTAACAATCAATTACAGAATCCTCCTCACAACGAGATGAGCGTAGATTCAGAAAATCGGAAATCAGCGATGACGTAAGTATTAAAAGACATAAAGGTTCATATCATGTAACAGTGGCTTTCTTGCATGGACAAACTATAGCTTACATGGTGTAATATGGAAGAAATTTACTTCTTTACATATGATGGCAACAGGCAATTGCACAAAGTCGGAAACCATAACTTTATACTGAAAGTATATTGTATTTTATCCTTATGGGTTATCGATGCAAGAAATATAATAATTCTAACAATAATGTATGTACCTCGTATAATGGATATGGCTTTTTATCGTTAACTGTTTCTTAACATGATCGTTCATCGTGTACTAGAGCGAAGAATCCACTGTATGAAGCAGAACATGGAGCAAGCGCATCAATGAAATCTAATAGGTAAGTTCCAAATCGGACTCAATTTACGATTAGATGTTGCAACGCCACCAATAAAAGTCAGGAGTACAGTCGCATGATATTTCTTGCCGATGATACCAACTTCGCCGTCTATCTACAGAATAACGCACACTTTTGTTAATAATAACTTAATGTGTTAATTTTTATAGTCTATCGTTTGTTATTGTTGTACTTTGTCTAAATTTGCAAGTTTATCTTTTCCCGGTCTATTTCTTTGTTTGCTGTATGTTTCTTGAATTCGTCGTTCTATCTTTATTTTAGGTCAACCTAATAACTAGATCTATATGTACCCCGCAATTTGCACATTGTGGTTGCACATTGACACAAACCTTTGTTTTATGTCCTCGTGCACACTTGCTGCATATTAATTTTCCTCTACATAGTATTGCCCCGAGTCAAGAAGGCTGTATTTTTAAAAAGAGAATACTTGGTTTGGAGAATGCTTTAACTGTATTAAGTTTTCATTCTATACAGACTTATTCAGACAGTTGTCTCCCTGTGCATGAGATCTTTATTATTGTATAGTACTCGATATTAACGATGTTCCTTTATAGTTTTGTCGAGGCTCTTAAACTATTTCCATTGGTTGTTTCCGCGGACTAATTGAACACAAATAAATTAGCTGCATTGGATTAGGAATTACAAAACAAGCCTTATGACTAGCTGATTTTAAAGGGACTTGATTGATAAGAAACCTTTTTTGTATCCTTGGTGAAAGAAGATTTTGATTTGTGCAAATTATGGAACTCGACCCCACGAGGGTGCCAGTAGGTGACCAAAAGGGGGTGACAAAATTAAACAATCTTCATATATATAAGGAGGCATTAGTGCTTTATCCTTGCATGCATGGTAATCTTTAGTCATGAAGAATCAAAAATAAGGTAACAAAAAATGAGTAACCGTCAACCGTAAATATCAACACTAAAGCAAGTATGATAACTTTTCATATTTTAGACTTCTTCAAAACCACTATACATGTACCAATATCAGGAAAACTTTTTGGGAAGCGTCATATTAGTGAAAAGTGATTTAAATGTGTGTAAATTAAGTTGAGGGCAGCACTTTTTGGTACTTTTTGCAATGATCATGAACAAGTGATGTTGCTTTCTATACTTAATTGTTTGCTATATAGTCTTTTTGACTTTTTATACTCGAATCCTTTATTAAAAACAGTCTATAATATGTAAGCTGATTAGGGCCACTTTTACTTTTTCGCTTTTTTCGCTTTGTCGCAGCATTACTGGGTAGGGGAGGACTGATTTGCTGGTTTTCACTATAATATAACTGAGTATCAAGCAAACACGAAATAACACACTAATAATTAAACTTGAGTTATTTAGTAACTTATTCCACGTGTGTGCTTTATAGCTACATAAATACTTTTTCTTTTAAAAATGTTAATCATGTTATGACATATCACATAATTATATAAATTGCTATTAAATAAAAGCTGAAAAAGTTACCAATGGTAAGCAAATGTAAATGTAAATATCTTTGATAAAATTCCAACATAAAATATTATTATGAAAGTCAATATATAAAAGAGTAACGATAGAATTCAATCAAATATAATGTGGAAAAACAACTTCAATTGTTAAAACAAGAGATGTTGCAAATAGTTGACTATGTCAAGAAATCCAATCCGTCTTAAAAAAGACATGTATCGGACCTGACAGAAGACACCCTTTACATTGCCGTGTTTGAATTTGTTCTTATACAGAGACATAAGTGAACAAATAAGAATCGTAGACATAACACAATTAACAATTTCAATAACAAGCTTTTTATTCATACGCATGAGTTGAATAACTTCCAATCCCGTGGTTGTTGCGCGAATATTCAAATCTTACCTTTACCTTTACTTATCCTGAAGATGCCACCTATGTAAGGTGAACCACTGGCTCTATTATCCTTGGTCAGTGTTGTGTGAGTATCCTTTATGAATCTTCTCATTCAGAAAGGTTTCTTGCTCGGTAGCACGACATCAACTGTTATAGCCTGAGAGGATATTACCAACATCAAGGTCCAGGAATGAAATTTTCATATTTACATCAGAAGGGATTTCTTATTTGATATTTAAGAGGAAAAAGACCTGTTCACAAGCATTCTATAAGCAGGCAAACTATCTTGAAGCCAACGTGTGCCTGGCGTAAATGCGTCTTCACACGACCAACAACACAAACATTTACAATATTAATGAATCGCTTATACATAGAATATTTAAAACACACATATTCCAAAATAAAACTGACAACATATTTTTACAAGAAAACAATGATTTAAAGCATCAAATTCGCCGGGAAAACTAAAGTTTATTAATTTAAGAAAATGTTTATTCTTGAATTAAATTTCTATATT
>JAUMGZ010231117.1:0-11035 GCA_032359645.1 Pododesmus macrochisma
CAGAAAGAAGGATGAGCCCATGCAACGGCGTTTCCGCCTACTCTTCTATCGAACTTAACATGGGGATCTTTATCGTGTCAGGGGGTTAAAAATCCCTGTACACGGGACCGCCAGCTTAGCGTCCCCTCCGAATGACGTGCAGATCTGTTTCTGGCCTCTCCCCTTCAACCTGTCTGACTTGGGTGACCCTACCAGAAGCAGTATTACATGTATGAATGAGTAAGACGTAGAAGTATTATATTCAATATCAATTAATCATAAACAAATATTAATATTACCAAGTACACGAACCACAAACAAAATACGTCACCAATAGACACAAGTCGTAAATTTACATTTGATTGGTTCATTTTCAAATCAAACTGAAACTGAAATTCTCATCCGACTGCGTCAATTGATTACAAAAGGAAATGTTCGGACTCACAGTCAGTTCTTTAGTACTTCAGACATACTTTCTCCAGTATCCTAAACCATTAATCAATTCGAAACATATCTGAGTGACTGCTGGCTGTCATTGAATTGACGTCGCCAATAACAAATCAATCGGAACACCTCGGGCATCTGGTACACCTCAGGCTTTCGTATACCGATGGTAAACAAATTGATCTTGCGTAAAGCACTTATGTTTTGGTCATACAGTAACAATGACCATCTTTATGTCTCGTGTCAAGCTATCACGGAGATGTGTGGTCATGAGAAAAACGTAATTAATAACGCTCCAGCCTCCGTTACGATATAGGTTAAGTACTCTCGAAGTGACGTAGGCCCTAATTAAATTAATTGCAATTAATCTTTTCTCTGTTTGTACTTTTCCTGTTTTTCATAGTCCACAGATAGGCTCGTGTTGTAAGGACGCGTCTTGTTTGTTCTTGGTAATTGTGTTGTTCCGTTTAGACTTTTATCATACACAGGCTGTTTTTATCTTAAAGTTATTTTGACAATACAATTAAAGAATTTGAATGATTGCAGAGCAAGTGATACATGTTAAGATTTTATCTAATATTTTCAATAAAGTTGTGTCAATATGTTTTTTTTCTATAGCCAAGAAAATTGTTCATGACAGGTAAAAGAGAGTATAGATGTCTTCGTTTTAACGTACATGTAGTTTCTCTTAGCCAGATGCTTTATTTTTATCCGGCTCCGATAACCAAAATTGGAACCGGAGTCGGTCTGTGTGTTTGTTTATTGAGGTTTAGCGTCCCTTTAACTCGTGTATATATAGGTCATATCGAGACAGCGTCTGCTTGCGACAGTGCGCACTTATGGCGACTTTATAGTGCTGTTTCACTGAAATATCACGCTGCAGACACATTGGCATGATACTTTACTCGGTCACATTATCCTGACACTAAGCCAATCAGCCCTCTTTCTACCCGGTAATGATTAGCGGGGAGCGAGAAGATTGCTTAATTTTAAAGTCTTAGGTTTTGACCCGACCGGGATTCGATCCCACGACCGTGGATTCTAGCACAGTCTACCAGCGATCGCCCTAACCACTGGCCTAACGCGCCGGTAGGAGGAGCCGGAGTCGGAATCGTCTGTATGAGAGAGACTAATTTTTTTTTTTTTTTTTTTTTTTTTTTTATATAATTTACTTATTCAATTAAATTTGGAAACGCTTTTGCATTACACATGAGCCTTCCACGTGTGGATAAAAGCACAAACATGCATATAACAAAATAAAGTATATTCTTAAACAATGTGGACTGATGATGCTAATCATACGTATTGACTATACAAGCATTTAAAAAAAAACTTTACTTAATTCATAAAAATGAAAACCAGAAACGTACATTTCAGATCAGTTGTACTGACATATTATGGCGGGCTCAGTTTGACCATATACCTATCGTAACTTCAACATTTCAGCAGTGTCTAAAATCACTGCTGTATGAATAATGTATATATATGCCTGGTGCACACAATGTTTTAAACAGCAGATGAATATTCAATTTAAATGCTGTCAGTTGGTCTTCATCATACATGCGTGCATCATAGCTATGCAAAGTGAATGTGTGAAATTGTACACGATCTGTCAGAAATCAAGGCTGTGCAGATTTTCGCCTTTCAACAAAGTCTGTGAGATTGTTTGCCCTCGGCAATACATCTCGTGCAATTTTAACATGTTACAAAACTACTATGATAATATTGAACAATTTGAATGCATCTTAAATGTGTACTAATCAAAACAAATATTGACACAGAGTTTAAGTTGTCATGTTAACTTTTACTTCCCTCCCTCTCTCTCTCTCTCTCTCTCTCTCTCTCTCTGATTTCAATGTAGCTTAAATTCTCGTGCAATATTCAATACAGTAGTCAACGATTTACTAAACTTCAATCACCGGGATAAACCCTTGACAGAAAAGCAAGCATAACATCTAAGTTTTCAGACGGTTGCTTTCACTTGATTTCTTTTATATTTACCATCGCGTGGCAATGACACTTTATATCAAACCGAATTCAGTTGGCAATCGGCTATGTGTGCCCTCAATCATTGTTTATCGTTTAGTTTCTCATATTTTCCGTTTAGTTTGTTGCATTGGGATAGCAAACTGGAAGCAGTTCAATGCTTAAGTGAAAATATGCACACACTTGAGACAGGAAATATTTAAAATATGTACACACTCGAAACAGGAAATATTTAAAAATATATATGTCGGTGAAGAAGCGCCGTGTGCATTCGAGAGCGCGTGTGCGCGTGCGTGTGTGTATAGTTTCCTTTAAAATAGCTCGGCAATATCTTAATTGTTGCAAAACTTTTAATAGTTTAAGAGCTTATTCTACAGGTAGCAAAAAGAAAGACATATTAAGTTTACAAAACAAAGAACAATTGATATCTTATCTCGTACTTACTTTTCTGTGTTTCTCAGAACCACTTTAGTCTTTAAATGTTGTTGACTTCAAACGTTTTTTAAAACAGAAAACATTAAATACTCGTAGTTATTCCAGAATATGAGAATATGATTTGAGTTGATTTCTTATATTTATAATTGTATATATATACAGTTACTCTGACATTTTCTTTGATTGATTGACATCTATTAATAGACCATTGTAGCTTGACATTTGATTGGCTATCACGTGAAAGCGATAATTTCATTGGTTGTTAATGTGCCGGCTTTTCCTAATCATGGCATGACTTTGTTTTGTAAACAATGTGTACGTACAGCGAACAACACTGCAACGACAAGAATGTGACAGGCAGTTTTCAATGATAATTGATTCGCATATATATATATACATATACATATACAATGTAATCTCTCTACATATAATACAGACATTTTTGTCGTTTTTTTTAGCATAAACTCTGGAGTAGTAATATTGAAAACGTGTCGTAGTACTTGTCATCACTCTGCGTACACGCTTGCGTTTCTTTTTAACTTTTATCTATAATTTTTTAATTGCAAAGTTGTTAATCAACATCTTAAAGACAGTTGTTAAAATTTCATATTAAATATACATAAAAACATTATCCGTTTTTGTTATTTTCTACAAGTACTCTTTTGTTGCTATGAAAACGTGTCAACACTATTTATTTCCGGTGGCTGTTCCGATAAACTTACGGCTGCGAATTTTAATTTCAATTTTAATAACTGGAAAATAAATTTGTTATTGACAACAAAATAAATTAGAATATAAGCATTATACTGTTATCTGTTGTCGTTTATGGTGCTATTATTCTGAACAGACATATCAAATAATGCGCGGTATATTGATAAAATAATTCACAAGAAATATGCTGTTTTTCACATGTTTAATAAACCTTAAGCGCTTTTCGCCATTTGTAACATATATTGGCTCTTCAGAGGTTGCATTGTAAATGCTATATTATATAAAGTTATAAATGTGCATTTTTTCGTAATTTATTTATCCAGATTGCAATATTGTCATTTTTTTCTTGTATCACATTCGCCGGCGTGTCGTTGCATAGAAAGTCGAATTAATCAACTTAAACTTATTATGTAAACAATAAAGTGGAAACATTTTGACTTTTCAATTTCTGTTTCTTGACGCTTGTGTTACAAACATCAACAAAATCCTACTTTCATGGTAAATGTAATACACTCATTAAAAATTGGATGAGATTTTGAAGATGATTTTTCATCGGCCTGAACCAAATACCGACCGAGTTCGAATTTCATTGTTAATTTCTATAATTCACAGACATGATATCTATTTATTAATCAGCAATAACTGTTTTATTATATGATAAGAGTATCTTACTATCGTGTTGATCAAAAATGACTTTATATTTGATTAAACAAGATTTAAGTGTTGTTATATAATTATTTTACGACAAACGAAATATGACTTCACCGAAACGAGTACAATTTGACGGCTTACACAATGTCACGCGACGTTCGTTCAGCCAATAAGATCAAAAATATACGAATATTCTATGTTAAGTCAGTGACCAAACGGGCTAGTGACATTAATATTGTATCTGTAACTTTGAAAAAAGGGCTATTCTCTTTCTCTTTTTAGAAATTGTTTTTTAAATATAACTTAAATGACGTCAAAAGTTGCAAAAATTGCAAATTATAGAAACAAATTGTCTTTATTGCACACAAAAGTGTTGATACATGTAATTTTCTTTCAAAAAGCAAGTTAACGGGCATGAGGGAAATGAAAACTTCGTATTCCTTCATTACCTACTTCACGTTTTGCAATATAATTGACTACCGCTGTATTTGTATAGTGGTCTGTCATTATTAATTGGATCTGTGGCTGGTTCCAGTGAGCCAATAAAAAGACGAACCTTGGGAAATTTACAGACACTGCAAGCTTTTTATAACATTCTAGGTGTTAATTATTATTTATGTATTCCGCTCAATCGGTCACGATCATTTTTATTGTTTTTGAAATTAGCGTTTTTAATTTTGTTTTTGATTGTCACTCTGACAGCTAACCTTGCAGCTCTAACCAGATTGTTTGTCATAATAAGTATGGACGAAAGGTCAACATATATATAATGTGTAAATCTACGCAAACGGTGATTAGCCATTTGATTACTTATGACATCAGCAAAATTTCTCTTGTTTTTTTTTTGCTTGAAAATATGAGACATTCAGAGAAGTTTTAAAAGTAACTGAATTATACATTTAAAAGTATTTACAAAACAGTTCCGGTGCCTTAAACATATATTCACACTGTTTTTTCTTCTTTTTTAATATTTGCCAGAAAAAAACCTCTTAATATTTGGGCGATACTTCTAAAATATAAACATCAACATTATAACAAAACCTAGGTACCGTGGTTAGGGCGCTCGCTTCGTGTTGGTAGACTGGTGCTAGCTTTCCAGGTCGTGGGATCGAATCCCATTTGCGTCAAAGCCTAAGACGTTAAAGTTCGCTCCCTGCTAAGCGTTCAACATTGCTATGTAGGGGGAGGACTGGTTGGCTCGGTGTCATGATAATGTGACCGAATGAAGTATCATGTCAATGTGTCTGCAGTGTGATATTTAATTGAGACAGCACTATAAAGTCGCCATAAGTGCGCACTGTCGCAAGCAGACACCGTCTCAATATGACCTGTACATAATTTGCATTGTAAAGGGACGTTAAACCCAACTAAATCAGCAACAACAAAAACCCTAGGTGCAGTGTTCACATGCTACTAGTAACTAAATTGCTTGAGAGTTATGTACGTGTGTAGAGACAAATATACACGTTCAAAATCAATTTTATATGTTTCTTTTTTATTAAAACTGTAAGACAAGATTTGACAACTTACATTTGTTTGTCGTGGTTAACCCACGTATATTGTTCGGGCAATAATGACAGCATTATACAAACAAACACATACTATTAAAAACAACCTCGTACGTAGTATTTCCGGGTACTGCTAAAACATGATTTACAAAATGTCAAGATGCGTGTCTATAAATTTTTTCTGAAAACAGAAAAGTCAAATTACGATATTTCCTTGTTAAAACATTGTAGTAGTTAAAAGTTCAGATAATTAATCAATACATTCATACAATAATTCCTTTGTTTTAAAACATCACGAAAAATCATTAAATTTAAGGAAAAACATCTAATTTTAGATTTCTTTAAAACAATAGTTCAGCGATGCACAGCGTATGTTACGGACGTTTTTGAATTGAAAAGTCCTTTGCGAAAATTGAAATAAGTTGTTATCAACTATAAAATGATGACTTTTGATTTAATGCCTGTTTCGTTGCACAATGCATTTTTTCAGTCTAGGTTATTTTTTGTTGTTTAGCCTTGACTTTGGGTGTTTTAGTTTCGACGTTATCAGAGCACACCTGTTTCACTAATTCATTCTAATATATTCACTACATGATGGACAGTCTGGTCACTGTTGAATTAAATAATTTATGCAAATTAATTTTTTGAAGCATACAAAATTAAAGCATTAAGCCGTACCTAATCCAATATCTGCACCTTTGTCTTATGCAACGTACAGAAGGTGCATTGTATTCATGTAATTTGTTTGCCATGACATATTACATTGTATGTACTGTATTGATTTGCCGAAGACCTAAATGTTCAAGGTCTAAAAAGTTGAAGTTGACTCGTGCTCTTATACAGATGTAAGTTTAAGTGGCTGTTGCAGAAACTGTTTCCACAAAGACCCAGATGATTCCATAAAAACTAAAACTCGATCTGGTGGGTGTTTATCTCTACATCTGCATGCTCGCTCTCTCTCTCTCTCTCTCTGTCTCAATGTGTCTTTCGCTTCATATAAACTTTTCTTCCTAATTTATTGTTTTCATTACTGGCTTCCATATAGAGCCAGGGTGACACATATCTAGTCTAGAGTTTCGTTCAGATATTAGTTATTCTATTAAATGACCACAACCAATAAAACAGTCGCGTCTAGTATTGCATATACAGGACTGATTTGTTCACCCTCTATGTCTGCCTCTCTCCCTCTCTCTCTCTCTCTCTCTCTCTCTCCCTCTCTCTCTTCATATCAACAGTCCTTCTTAATTTGTTGTTTCCATTACTGCTTCCATATTAAGCCACGGCGACGCATATCTACTGTAGTGTTCAATTTAATTGATATTCTGCTATAAAATGAACACACCTCAGAGAACAGTCGCGTCAGCCAATATACAACTGATTTTCCCGACTTTATGTCTCAAATAGGGCATGTTCTGAGGAGTGAAGTTAATAAGTAGTGGTGCACAACAAGATATATGCATGTCTGCAATAAACTTATGTCTGAAATGCTATTTATAAAGCTATTGAATTCATATTTCTATATTCAATTGGTCTCTGTTCGTTATTACCTAATATACGTCGTCGACATGATAATGCAATTTGATACTATGAATAATTATTACGTATCGGTGTGTTTTTTCACGCATTTTGATCGAATGATTTGTACTAGATTTTGAAATATGATATTACATTTTTACTTTAATCCAAAATTGAGGCTACGATTAGTTTAAATTTGCAACCGCACATCAATTTATAACTTGTTTCAGTATTTTTTGCTAGGTATGTCAACGAGTGTTTTGTAGACAATAATCGCAAAAGAAACTAACACCTACTTTAAGTTTCAGAACAGTTTTGCACTTTAGATATGTTTCTTATTGGTAAACATAATTCATACATTTTTTATGACAATAGAAAATAAAAGGATCCACAGAAAAGATAAAAATAAATTTTATTGTTGATTAAACATTCAGTTTTGTTAGCACCCAATCTGATTTAAACCAGATCAACTTTGCTCCCGTTATTAGGATATTGCACCCGGGAGCAAAGTAATTCTGGTTTTAATCCCGAATTATTCACCCGAATAGTAAATAAAGTTTAAAAGCCACATGTCAATGGACGTTTTCATATCAAAGGAAAAAGAGAATAAATACAGAAAATAGATAAATAAAATATTGAATTAAAAAATTTAAAATCACTAAATTTTATTAAAAACTTGAAGCAAAGCCAGATGTCCTCGAAGGAGAAAGCGTTTCTTTATGTACAATCATGTGTCAGTTTGACAGTCAGCCGCCATAACGTTTCTGTGTGGCAACTTAGACTTTCAAGTTTGGGACTGGTTGGGGACCATTAGGGCTTTGTAGAATGTGTCCCCAAGGTTTAAAAAAAAGTATGGCCTGGCTGACACATAGAGCAACCAGAAACCAGCATAGTTTAAACATTAAATGCACTTTTACACATTAATTCCCTACACTAAGAAACATATAAAGCACTTATTAGATATTTTTATATTGTACAACACACTTGTGTTTTTTATTTTTAATTAAGAGCATGTTTAATGTGTAAACAAAAGAAAAATATGTATGTTCGAAATAAATTTTATAGATTTTTACTTCAGACAAAAGTACACAACTTACATCGCCGTTAACCAATATTAATTGATAATCAATGCATGAAGTCTATATGGTGTATCGTAATGAATCAGCGTTTATGCATTTGAAGGCACGATTTGAGATGAAAATCGAAAATATTCATACTCCATTTATGCTATAGAATGCTAACAACTTCCTGCAGTATAACTCATTCTATTTTGAACTCAGTCCACCAATTATAATTTAAGATGCATTTAAAAAATTCAAATCTGATCTCATATATGGAAATTATTAAGAAATGATTTAGAACCATGACAAGAAGGCTTCAATTATATGTACTCGTATTGAAATTTAAGGTAATTTTAATCCAAATTAAGAATTTATTGAATTATTTATATAAATGGTAAATTGTGTTTCTGTCTGCTTAGCGACTTATATAGGATACAATATAAGTGTCAGGTTTCTTCAACTCGTATGTTGTCTAGTAAAAAGGAGTACATTTAAACACAACAAATAAATACCACTTACAATCTAAAGACAAAGCACATTAAACGGCGACGTACAGCCTAAGCTCTCAGCATTTCTGGGTAGGAGGAGGATTGGTTGACTCGGTGTCAGTATTATATGACCGAGTAAAGTATCACGCCAATGTGTATGCGGTGTGATATGTGTGCAGCATAATCACATATCACATACATGACGTATGTGTATACAAAAGCAAAATGTCCACACGTGAAGTGCACGTTAAAAATTGCTCATGTGAAATTAATGTCAAATATCTCAAGTTTAACGTACACTGTTCGTCAAGTGAAATTCACTTCACCCGAAATACTCGTGAATACTGTGTGAAAGTCACGTGAGTTGAACGGACACTTCAAAAGAGGAACTTGTCACGTGAATTTCACGTGAAGACATTTTTCCTTTGTTAAAGTTGATAGCTAATTCATTCCAAAAACAATTTGCTCGAAATTCCTGAATTAAAAATAAATATGTTAATATCGTTTCTTATTTAATCAAACATTCACGCATTTTCAAAGGTATGAATTTTCGACGTCATAACCAAGGAAGTGATTTCTTGAAAAGTGAAAAACACGGAAGTCGTAAAAGTCTTAACATTATACGCATTAATGTCAAATTTAGGCGAAACTAAATATACCAATTGAAATCAGAATTCTATATTAAATGTATTAGCATGTAAGTTTCTAGAAGGTTTTTGCATATTTCGTGCAGATTGAGAATTAAAATTAAACCATGTTGTCCAAGGTTACTACATTCCATCCATATACATGCACGATGTGCACTTGCCTTAGTAAAGGAGATTTATTGCAGCTTTTACTCATAAATATACAGATATGTAGATCAATATTTATCATGCATAAAGGGATATACATATAGATGAGAGAAGGGAGGGGGCGGACGGACGGACGGACGGACGCTATGTAGATCAATGTATATCATGCATAAAGGGATATACATATAGAGGAGAGAGGAGAGGGGGCGGACGGACGGACGGACGATATGTAGATCAATATATATCATGCATTAAGGGATATACATATAGATGAGAGAGGAGAGGGGGTGGACGGACGGACGGACGGACAGACGGACGTGAGGAAGGAAGGAAGGAAGGATCTCCGGACGCAGGCAGACAGGGAGACAAAACAAAGGAGTTGGAGAAAAAGATAAACGAAGAGAGATATATGGAGAGACGAAAAGAGAGAGAGAGAGAGAGAGAGAGAGAGAGAGAGAGAGAGAGAGCCTAAACCAAGAGACATACACAGAGACAAAAGCGACAGGACATGGGGAGACGTAGAGCGCAACTTCACTAAATATACGTATCTCTAGAATTTTTATAATTCGCATTTTCGAAATATAAAGCCGAAATTGTTAGATAAAAATACATAACCCGAATTTCGAGTTATCAACTGTGAAATTTCGAGGTATTCAAAGTCTTAATTTAGAGCAAGCATCTCGATTCAGTATAATTTAGTAATATAATAGTCAAATATTAGCGTGGTCCTAAAGCTCTATCGTACATATGCCTGTGGGCAAAAACTATGTTTTAAATGAAATTTTGAACATAACGATCATGTTTTGAATTCAGATTATATTCCTCACTAAATGGTACGTTGTGGCTGTAGCCATTTTCCGTGTGTTTTGTTAAATTAATTCAAAAGAAAATTATTCCTTTTAAGCCGAAGAGAAAATTAAAATTTAATTTGATTAAATCCATCCTCACCATAAATGTCAAGAAAATTTCCTCATGTGTAACTTTAAGGTTGAACAACAAACACAACGTCAAACTCTGGCTCCTTAGTCATAATAGCGCCAGCTACGCCCTCGTGTTCCATGTAAGAAAGAAAATTATGTTAATTATTTTTTTTTAATTAACGATTTAAATTCCTCCTACTAATTCAACTCAATCGTTTCTCATCAAAAACTTGGTGACCTTCACTTTTTTTATCCTACTTTTATTTCGTTAATATGATATATACATGTGGGTGTGTGTCAAAAAACAGTTTAAAGTCAATGATAAAACTATGAGTGGTACTGATACGTGAACACCTGGTTGAGAAACATAGACTTGAAGACGATTTATCCACCGAGATACAGTTTTCTTTAATTTGCATTTCATTTTACTTGTGCCTTCCTTGCACTGCTAATTTAATTGTCAAAAGTGTGGTTTGTGGTGTTCACAGTGACAACAGATCCAGTCTTCTTCTTCTTCTTGTTTGTTTTTCGTTTGTTAAATTT
>JAUMGZ010231128.1:0-11034 GCA_032359645.1 Pododesmus macrochisma
ACTTGGTTTAAAAAAAAAAAAAAAAAACCACACAAGTAGTGTGGTCAAAGTTCAGATGCCAAATCAGGGGCTAACCTCTCTGAGGTGAAAGAGAAAAAGTGGAATACCGATAACTGCCCATCACCATCACTTTGTTACAGATCGTAAGATGGAATGTGGAATGGACAGAAATACATCTTTACTAGAGTTCTGTGTTTTCCAAGACGTAATACTTTCTAATTTCGTTTTCATTTGTATCCAGATTGCACACGAACCTTTAAAATACGATTTTAAGCATCTTGTTTATTCCATGATATGTAGGACTTTCTGTTCTCTTTCTTTGATTTGGCATCAATATCATAATACAGACTTTTACAACATTCAACCCCCCCCCCCCCTTATTCTGTGATGGATTTCCTAAAAACATTCTTTGTTTCATGATTAAACTTGAAAATCCTATCTTGAAGTTTTGATGATTTTAAGTGAAATTTTAGGGATCTAGAGCATGAAGGGTGAAGCATAATGGATTTAGTACAAACAAAATTAGAAATGATTTCTTCCAGAAGGGGAATACAACAAGGGGAGGGGGAAATGGGATGCGCTTTATAGTTTATATGCCAAAGACCAATTATAAACAATTACCAAAAAAGTTAAAAGCTCACCGTGACATGTTGATTTTAACAGTTCTTCAGAAATAGTTCAGATATCATTTAACAACATGCATATTTTAAAAGCTAGTTTTCTGTGTTTTCTGTGATATATACCAATCATATATTTCGTCACTAGGTATTATGTGAGCAGCTGTAAAATTGACCACTGTCATTTAGGGTCTAGTGTATTCTTAACCTGACCTTTCGTGGAATTATCAAAATGTTGAATTCTGTAATTACGTTATTAAAATATTTAAAATGTGTACATGATTTAAAATATATTATGCTTTAAAATGAAATATGTAACTTAGATACAAAGCAGTTATAATTTCAAAGAAAAAAAAACAAAAAAAATTGCATGCTCCGGGTGAGGCTCGAACTCACAACCTCCGCATTCCTCAGCCTGTGTCAAGCACAGGGAAGGTACTGTCTATAAGTACGGCGCGCTAACCGATTGTGCCACCGGAGCTGCTGTCGCGTTGACAATTTCATATTGTATAGATTCATTGGAGTTACTTCCCTTGACCTTTGAATCGAACACGTGTTTTGATGGGCGTGATCAATAATGATAAGTACCGCCTTTTTCACAAGAAATAAAAATGTGATTGAAACATTTGTAATTAATGTAACTATTTTTATCAAATATTTTTATTCTTCAGAATTTCTGTTCACCTTCATTCATAAATGAAATATGATTTAAACTCACATTACTTTCTTTAATAAAATCAATAAACTGAAAAATGCATCTTCTAATGGCAATATTGATAGTATTGGTACACTGAGGAAGTTAAATTCCACATTGCGGACGATGCAACGAGGAAGTGTTGTCTGGCGATACTGTATATACTTCTTATTTTTACAAATGAACATTTATTTTTTATTCGGTTTTATTGTAAAAGATTGACTGGGATTGTCATACTAGGATACAGGAACGATAAAGCGTCGAGTCTGGTTGATAGTTTTCTATTTTATAAGGTATAGTCTCATATATGAATTCTCGGTGTCCTTTATCCTTAATCCTTTGTTTTTTATATACATATTTTATAACTATCAGTTAAGTTGAAATATAAAGGATTTATTCACCAATTAAACCAGGAACCAACCGAACCAGTATTATGGGTGTTATTACTGGTTAAGTGGTTAAGTACAAAAATGTGTGTGTGCGGGGGGTCTGTTAACCGATTTAACCTCATTAATCAATTGTAGAGTCTCGCATGTTTTATTATCAGTTTAGGTTAAACATCAATGTTCTGTTAACCGATTTAATCACTAATCAATGAATACATCAGCCTTATACATGTAGGTGTTGCAACAAGTTAAAGTAGAAGTGATAGGTTCTGTCAAAGACCTGTAGTATACTACATGACTGGCTGGCTGGCTGGCTGACAAGTTGGAAAGTAAGTGCAATTTACTGGTTTAATCACACCTTTTAGCATTGTGATACATGACTGTCCGATGAGATGATACATTTTATTTCAATTTTCTGACCGACCGACACTTTTTAAGTTTTCGTGTGCCACGGTTTCTTCCGTTTAATTACAAATGATATTAGTGAATTTCAAGTGTTTTCTTTTACGTTGAGCCTACACTTTCTTATATCTGCATGGTTCTTACTAAATACACCTAATTCAACTATGTTATTTTTCCGCACTTACTATTGGCTAAGACGCCAAACCATGAAACATTTGTTGAAAAGCGACGACACCGTTGCCAAATGGCAATTGTCGTGGCAACAATTGATTTGATGCCAGAGAAGTTATTTTGCGCGGTACATAAATTGTACTAAAATTCTTGTTATTATTCATCGTATATTTGTGGGCGAATTTTGATTTTAAACTGACTGGATTTATTTAGATTTTTTTCTTTGTTTATCTTTTCTTTTTAAGTGTCTGAACATCAAATCTATTTTGTTTACCATAAATCAAATCGCATTCTTATATTTGGAATATCCTAGTATCTGATGCAGTTCTAATATTAAAAAAACAAGCTTCGATGTCGACTTTTAATATCTTTAACATGATGTCCGTAACATAACAGTTGCAATGATTTATTCTGAATTATTTTCCTTACTCTTTATCTATATTTAAGATATTCTGCAAGTAATAAATCGATCGGTTGAATTTATGGCTTATAATTATATGAATCGTTTAAATATTTTGGTTGTGGCAAACGTTTTGGTTGCCTGTGGAAAACGTTGCCATATAACGAATCGACACGAAAACATCACGATAGGTGCCACACGTGTCGCAGGAAACGCTTACTCCTACGCGGACAATTGTTTTCGCTTCTAGTTTTTTTTTCAATTGAAGTTAGTTTTCCTTTTTAGTTAGATAATTTTGTTGGTTTTTTTGTGAGTATTTTCCACTTTCCCTTTTATTGACATTTAGTTAGTATATTTGGGTAAGAAATAAAAGTTTTATGTGGGACGAAGTATCTTAGTGCGTTTCTTCTTCTTCTTCTTCTTCTTTTTCTTCTTCCTCTTCTTCTTCTTCTTCTTCTTCTTCTTCTTCTTTTTATTGAGGTTTAATGTTCCTTCAACTTATGTCTAGGTAATATCGAGACGGTGTCTGCTTGTAACAGTGCGCACTGATGACGACTTTATATTGTTGTCTCACTGAAATACCACAACGCAGACACATTGACATGATACTTCACTCGGTTACATTATCCGAGTCAACCTGCCTTTCTCCTACCCAGAAATGTTGAGCACTTAGCAGGAGGCAAGAATATTGCCTTATTTGAGCGTCTTAGGGTTGACGCGGCCGGGATTCGAACCCTCGCCTACCGGATCATGAAGCGAATGCTCTATACCTCTCAGCCACCGCGCCGGTAAAGCAACAAGTGATGTCTCCCGTGCATTATGGTGGTATAATCAATTAAGTAACTGAATAGGGGTTACCAACATATTACCAATTATAAATGATGATTTCAACAAAATGCATCGAAGATGTAACTCATTGAAGATGTCACCAAATGTTAATAAACAGTAAATAGGCGCTCCAGTATTCAGCTTCGTTTTGCTCATGGAAATTAGAAAAATTATAATCTTCAGTGATCTCTGGCCACTGTATCTTGAAATTGTCATGTTTTGCACAATATACATGTATATAATGATACTGAGAGTATCTTGGTAGTTTCTTGATCCCTTTGATACAGTTATGACGTGGAATATTTGGAAATATAAGCATAATTCATAAACAAGTTTCCAGAAGAAGAAACAAAATCTAGGAGGGACTGCTACCCTTTCCCCTCCCCGACCCCGATTTGTATAGTTCTAATTTGTTTCTACTTTCGGCTTATTCAAGCTCTTTTGTGGAAGTCGTTCGACAATAGAATATGTTTTCAGCTAACAACACCAACAACAAAAACAACAAAAACAACGACGACGACGACGACGACGACGACGACGACGACGACAACAACAACAACAACAAAAACAACAAAAACAAACAACGACGACAACACTAAAAGTCGCTCGTACGATTTGTTTTCGCAGCCATGCATTTATCTATAAAAGGGAACTATAAGATTTCGCGCTTTTTTCGTTTTTATTTCACTATTCCACGAAAGATAGATAAATATCCTATGCTTTTCTCTTAAAAATGCTGGCCATTACCTAATTTTAGTTTCGGTGAATACCATGTCAGGTTTTCCTATATTTTGCATCGACGATAAAAAATTTCGCGCATACTTTTTGCGGGGAAAGGTTTAACAAACAACAGAGGATTCAGTTATTTCCAAAGAATGTTTAATCGTTAAATATATCGTTTCAGTGTAGTTAAATTTCTGAATCTATGTTAATTTACTTATTTAGTAATTAGCCATATGACCTTCATACTTTGACGGTCATGAAATATTATATGAAGATCTCCAAGTTAATTTTCCTAATTATTTCGAAATTAAAAAAAATTGCACTGAGGACTGTTCAATCGGTTGATATCTCAAAATTAATTTAAATTGAATTGAACTGAATTGAAAACAAATTGAAAACAAATTGGAATTTACATAAACGCGACATCAAACAAATACTATATACACTTCTAAAGTATACATCTTGCAGTAGTCGATATATTATAATACTTAAACGCGCATTGTTCAATCATAATACGCAATGACAACTTATCTTATGTTCCATATGGATTTTATAAAATGAATACAAGATTCCGTATAGAATATCGAGAAGGAAATACTGCATAACTATCCGGCAAGAACATGTTTAATATAAAAAGGGGGCGTGTCCCCGTAATGTTATGTGCCCGAATATCGCATGTTTTCTAACGTATTGAACAAATTCAGATTAGAAGACGCTTGGATTTAATCAGAAAAGCAGATGATAAATATCTCTCATAGTTAAAACCATAAACACGTGCTTTTATTAGATAAAAGGATTTTTCGTGTCAATTTTCAGTTTTGACAGGTCTCGTGATACCGTTCACTACGTTACCCCACGAGAACTGGGCGCAGTGGAAAATGGCGATGAACTTCGACAACATGAACGGAGGCGATATGGACACTACTGACTCCCGAAAAAGGCCATTGGACACTGAAGTAGAAAATGGGGTCCCTAAACGATCTAACCAAGGCGGAGGTTAGAAATTATTATGCATATTTAGTTTATTTCAGTGAATTTATTGCAACCACTGGGCTTATTCTCATTCAATATGGCGGCCTGTCAGATGAGCCGGCCAATAGTTTCGCCTTGGCTCGGATTTTTTTTTGGAATTTGTTAACCTTCAGTGTTATTGAATAGAAAATTGTTTATATTTGTTGTATATATGCAGTTTTACAATATGCTATGAGTTGTGGTTGGTTTCTGAGGAAGTAGAGTGTTTGTTAATTCACATGACAGGCGAGGAACATCGATTTCATGTGTGGAACGATTACATGTACGAACATGTGCCTACTACCTAGCGATCCGGGTTCCTGTGTGTAACACAAGTTTGACTAGAGACCAGAATACGTCTCAACAGCTCAACCAGTCAACGAACGGCGGCAGAAAGAGTGAGAGAAAGATTCCCGACGGAACGGACAAGGATAGAAATAGTTCGTCAACTCTCGCAATGACCCTTCTTGATCTTCAACAACCGTCGTGTCTGAATAACTTAGACGAACCCATGACGGACCCACAAGAATACGTGAATTTTAACGTGTGGAGAGGTATACATTTACAGACATTTTCACTCTCAACATTGTGTACCATCACATCATAACTTGCCAACCAGTATTGTGTATGTTACAGAGGCTTTCATCCCAGATTCATCTCATTGACGTGAGACAGCATATTGACTTGAACACGTGTACACTTGTCATTACCATCGCCAGCAGTTTGACTTTGAAATTGGTGGTCTTTAATTTTTTGGACAGCTCTTGGGTTTTCATTCATTTTTGTCTTTTTCATGTCAGGATCAATTATATAGTTCATTGTAAAGTGGTCAGTCATTTCTTTCTGCTTGTGGGTCATGGGTATTTCATGGCATATGTTCAATTTTATCTATGCACATTCATTCTATAGTGATATCTATTTTTATATGTACCTGAATACTTAGTTATTATATACACATACAACCTTCGTTGTCATAAACATTGGTGGCTAAACCAAACATTTGCATGATATATTTCCTACATCGTGTACTGTACATAATGTCTCTTTTATAATACACACATATGCTTATTAATTAATGTTCTTCAGACTTTGTAGGTTAAAGTTTCTAATACATTGAATATTTATCTTCTCGGATCCATGATTGAACTACTTACTGTCTGTCAGCATTAATTACATCACGGATATTTAATGAATTCTTACAGAGCTTGACATTGTGTTTATCATTTTCATGCTAATATGAGATAATGTTAGATATTGTAATTTTTCATTTAATTTTTTTGGGGATGTGAAGACTTTCAATAATTTTTCTAAACTATAAATTATTGTAGATAAATATAAAATGATTGTTATTTCTTTTATCGTTGAAAGTAAAAAAAGGAAAATATTTCCTTTTTTTGTGCTTCATATATATAGTGAAAATACTTGGTGGAAAGATAGGACATTGATTTTACTTTAAAGTACTTAGAAAATAATTTTTTTTTACATAGAGATGTAAATTGTAGATTCTTATATGAATATGGAAATTTTAGGTCTCATTCACAATCACCAAACTTGGAGTATAGATGCACATAGGGGAGAAAGGATGTCATGTGTTTAAGTAGGTCACTGTGACCTATATGGTTGACAGCTCTTGATTATAAGGATTATCTCCAAGATAATAGTCTAAAAAGATTAAACTTTAAAACAAGATTGAATTTTTAGAAATTTTTATCTGCAATAAAATTACTTAAAACTTCTCCGTTTGATTTCAAAGAAACCAGGTTGGTAGCTATAGAACAGATCTTTATTTTTTTCTTAAAAATTATTTTCAAAATATTTGTTCCACGCAAAATGTTGTCAATAATTTTGAAAAGCATCCATAAATGATATAAAATCATGGTTCAGAGTTGGCAAGATATTCTTTAATGTTCTTTTGAAAATTTATAGATATGCTCAACCACAATCAAAGCTTCTATGAACCGTTGCGGAAAGATTGTCACAACATGATTCCGTGACACAATACAAATTTTTAAGAAAACTATGGCAATGCAACTTTAATTGATTTTCTGTCATACAAACTTATACATGAATTTATATAAGCTGGCTCGACACAATTGGAATACTTATTTGTAAGACGCCAGTTAAGTACAAATTCTGTAATGTGTATTAGCATCCCAATCGTCATGATTGATCTCAACATAAAACTTCAAAATTATCACTTACAAACTATATGAGTTTGTTTTTTAAAGTCGATCGATGCAATGATTAGTGTTGGCATGGTCAGTTTGGTTCGTAATGGAAACACAAATACATTTTTGTTTCGCCTAATTTGTTTATGCGTGGAAACATCTTGGGTTGGGTGTCATATGCGAAATGTTAGTTATTAGACCATATTTATTTTTGTGTAGTTAATTGATTGTGATTGAAAAAATGATCAAGCAATGGGCTGTTGACCGAGGCTTTGCATTGAACTAATGTAAACTAATATAAGGGAAGCATTTTTTTGGGGTAGGAAACATCTTAAGTGGAAAATTTTGAGATTTGATCAAATGATGCCGCAAATTTACAAGACTGAATTCAAATCTAATAAAGTGTAATGCCTAGATCTTAATACTTGAAGTTGTGGTAACCTTGTGTTATTTAGCATGAAGAAATTTCTTCAAAGATGCGACGTTTGGGTAAAAAAATAATTGTACCTTATAGGGTCAAAGTTTAACACTGGGTATACAGTAGCACATACAATGCCACATGTATATTTTAAATTTTGTTATTTATAATTACCTTTTTGACTTTTATAAAACTACTTGACCAATTTCAACCAAACTTGGTAGGAAGCATCCCCAGGAGAAAGACAGGAGATTCACACTGGTCAGATTCAAAATGGTCACAGTATGAGAGACTCTATCTTTACTCCCTTATAAGGGAGCTTCACAGTCTGGGACCAAATAGGGGAAATATGATAAATATTTAAAATCGTTTTGTGTATTAACTAGAAGTCCTAGAGTTTAATGTTTACATGCGTATAAAGTTATATAAAGTGTACTTTTTTTTATCAGGAACTAAGATATTTGTTCAAGCAAACAATTAATATATTAACTTTCCACTCCTCCGCAACTACAAGACCAATTTCAACCAAACTTGGTACGGGACATCTTTTGTTGTAGAGGATACAAATTTGTCAAACGGTGCAGCGCAGATCTAAGGGGGTGCCAATGGGTATTGGAAAAAGGGATTTTGTTTTGCAAATTCTTCAAATACCAACTGAAATTATAGCATTTGTCAGTCAGCTGGAAGCCAAGGGCCAAGAGGCCCCATGTTCTTCATTTAATGTGTGATGCTACGAGCTCCAGGTTTTTTCACTCAAGGCTAGTGCATGGATCGCCTGAGCATTATACTTCTAGCACTTTTGACTTGGCACGTGTTACTTATATATGATGTAACACAGAAGCATGATGATATTCATTGGACAGTCAAGTGGCACCAAGGTCAAGGACAATGTTACTAAATATTAGGAATACTGTTTGTATTTTAATACCGTTGTTGGTTTTATAGTACTTATTGATTGTTGAAGGAAAGTTGACCATGATGTAATCAGTGTGGGAAATTAGCGTTAGACCGATAGCCCGAGGCCACATGAACAAATGCCAGAGGTCTACATGATTGTAAAAAGTTGTAGCCTGATTGTCTACATGAAATTTCGTTGCCCTGAAAATTGCATCCTCAATATTCAAGAAAATAACATAAGAAAGTCCATAGATCTCAGTGATCCGAAAACCAATGCGCCATGTGCAATAGGAACATTTTCTATCAAAAATCTGTTGAAAAATAGTGGGTCTACATGATCTGGATTAGGGCCACATGAAGTATAAATTTGTTGTGGCCCCGGCCCATTGTCTACAAGAACCTAGAGGTTAGTTTCTCACACTGTTGACGTTACACTGGACACTGGAAGTTTGTACAAAACTTATCTAAATCAAGTCCAAGACATATAATGCAGGTTATAACTTAATATACGACTAAAAGGACACCTCACAAAGTATTAGATAAGATTTTTTTTATTATTTTACAATATTTATGGTTTTATCAGCAGTTTACATCACCACATAAATCACTCAGACGCAACATATGATGCCATATTGACAATATTTTTTTCACGACTCTGTAGTGTCTGTACTGACTCTGTAGTGTCTGTACCGTATGTCAAAATGAAAATCATCAGCTGAAAAAGTACATTTATTTTGCCAAATACCATGCACCTATTTTAAAAGGACACACCACTTGAAATTTGGATTAGTTAAGACGTGAAAGCAGACCTTGATAAATAGGTCTTTAATAAATATTTATATTAGCAGTTAAATGTGTAATTCATGCTGCCACACCTGAGCCCATTATTTTTCTCTGATAATGAAAACAATTAACGTCGTAACAACCGACAATGATGACATTCCCTTTGAACATAGCAACATACTAGACTCTAGTAAGACATGTACAAGAGAAGTTGAGGCCAATAACATAGGGAAAAAATACAGGGGTTATCCCCAAAGTGAAACTACAAAATTCTCACCCATGGGCTCATCGTCGCTCTCCTCGTCCTCGTCCATGGGTTCTGCTGGAGGTGGACTTGCTGCAAATCGTATCCCCTTTGGTGTACGCGTTTGTTTATCATCTTCCTTCTCTGCACTTTTCTTATTGTTCAAATTGAGAAAATAATCAGATGCAAACTGCACAAGATCTGGCGGTCGCTCTTTCAACACAGCGACAGTGAAATCTTGCAAGAGATCGGTCAATCCTGCGGGAATTTCGAAGTTCATTTTGTTAGTTTATTAATATCCTATAAATTTGTCCACAGCACCAAACATCTATTTGTTTTGAAAACCACCTATAACATATACCTGTCCATAGATGATAGAACACGCATGTGTATCATAAGTTATGTGTATCCCACACAAGATTCACGAGCCCATTTGACATGAATCGGGTTACGATTTCATGTGACGTCACACGAAATGTGCTAGATCTATTTTCGTAATATAAATACACCACATTTGCATATCCATCGTTGAAAGCTACGAAATAGTTGAACATATTTCCTTATAAATCATTGCTATAAAACACGATCTCGACAATAATTGTTGATAAATGTAGCAACATTTACATTGAACTTGCATTGCTCTATATCGTCTCGCGTAGGAAAATTATAAATTACGATAGCGGAACAGAGGAAACATTCTATGTAAACCTTAAGGGGACATTTCAAAATACATATATAATAAAGTGGAACCGATATTAGATTGTGTGATGTGTTACACTTCGTGTTCGCATTTGCAATTCCAGGTTAACAATCGGTATTTCTTTCTTTCTTCTTTTCCTAACATTCGTTTTTGTAAAATGTAAAGATAGATCTATAGATTATAATAGATCTATATCTAGCTGTAGCCTAACTAACAGCACTGCCACTTTCTTTGTTAGAAAGCGTCGTCTGCTTAAATAAATGCCATTATTATACGTAAAAGCACAGAATGAACATAGTCATGAGCAAGCTTAAGGGCCATGATGGCAAACCGAAATAAGCAGATAGTTAGTTGTCTGTCTGTCTGCCTGCCTGCCTGCCTGCCTGGGTCGGTCGGTCGGTCTGTCGGTCTGTCTGTCTGTCTGTCTGAAATATTCTTTTAATATCTACTCAAATAGGATATCCTAATTTCAATTAAAACGATCCATGACTCGTTTCTTAAAAAACAGTATGAAAAGGATCAACAGAACGAGAGGCATTGACAAACAAACAATAACCGCGTCAAACAATGAAGCACCGGAATGTAATCAATT
>JAUMGZ010231150.1:0-11033 GCA_032359645.1 Pododesmus macrochisma
TTCCTGCTACACATGTGTCACCCGCCGCGATGCCTCCGTGTCATTCCGGTGTATGGTAACCTTATCCACTATTTAAATTGATTTACTTGAAATAACTACCGTAAGGGAACTCCAGAAAAAGAAAATGTTGTCTACTCTTAAATCACAAACTTTCAAACAGAAACGGACCTCCAATAAATATAAAAAAAATTAAATTGACATCAGGTAAAAGAACCAAATGAGTGAGAGGACATCGTCCATAACCCAAGACAAAGCTACGAATCGATCAGTGGACACCTAGGAGAAAATAACAAATATATACATGCGATGTAAACAATAACAAAGTAGAACTGATGGAACAAATGATTGCTTATTAGGTTCAAATGAAGAAAATTATCATTTTAATTTGAATTTTGGTTAGAATGTTGAAATGCGTGTTTGGTATAAGTTTAAACGTTATCAAAATGATTATAAGTATGTACATGTTTCACAAGAAAGCAGAAATGAGTATCTCATAATTTTCATTTCAGCACAAACAAGCTGTCAAACGCTTTCCTGTAGTCAGAATTGTGCTGTAAATTCATCAAACATAGAATATTGCTCCTGCAATCAAGGATATGAAGTAAGCTCTTCGAACTCGACGCAGTGCAACAGTGAGTACATTTTTAGTTTCTTTAAATTTGTTTCATAATAAACATATAATTCACAAATATTAATCATTATATTTCAGTAGGTACGAAAAACTACTTTATCAAGATTCATAAAAATTCTATTTTGGAAATATTAGATTATGATTGCAAGATGCGAAATATTGACTTTTAACATTCAATAACAAATGAATCAGACAAAAGTTGTGTTCATATCTTACATTCTCCCTGATAAACAGTTAAAATCAATGCTTTATTATTGACTACTTTATTATTATTTTTTTCCTCTTAAGCATCCCATTACAAAACATTACGGTAAATACAATACTACAATACAATACAATACACTATCGATATAATACATTGTGATTTTACATACAGTACATATAATTAAGACATCAGTTTCCCATTACAACTAAATACAATACATTTCATAAGTTTATCAATAGTTCAGACAAAAGACATATGTGCTTACTACAATTCACTTTCAAACAACACATTTCTTAAGACAGACATACAGTTATCGTTCAACTTATTTTCATATAGAATAAGAATAATTGAAAAAGGCTTACAATATATACTATCAACCTTATGTACAAAAGGAAGGATATCCATTGTCCTTTGTAATTATTGATATGAAATTTATTTAATTTTTTTTCATTTCTTGTTGATATCTTATTTTATTTGAACTTTTTTCAGACATAAATGAATGTGCCTCGCAGCCATGCTCCCATAATTGTACTGACCTGGGACCTTCGTTTAATTGTTCTTGTCCAGATGGCGAAATGTTAGATCTAGATAAAGTCACATGCAAGGGTAAGAATATTTGATCACAATATCTGCCTTAAGATGTGTTGAAAACATTGATTCATTGTGTTGCTAATCATTTATACTCAGGTGCATACTTGACACTGCAATGCTTCATGGTCTGCATCATTTAAACTAAAATAACATCTCTTTAATGCACTGCATTGTGTCGTTGGATGATACATATGTGTATACAATTTTTAAATTCACTTCTATGTAACTTCTCCTTCACTTGAAGATGTTTTGATATTTTTCTTGCATAATCGTCATTATTAGTTAATTTTGAACAAGGCACAGTAACTCTATGTTTACCACAAGTACTTGGGATTTTGACTACATATTTAACCGATTGCAAAAAGGGCGCTTGAATAACCATGTGACAATATTAAAAAAATGATGTTGCCAAAATTGAAGATAATTTATTTAAACAATAATTGTTATTACATTTAAATAATACAAAAATTGTGATTAATTGAAATAAGAGACAGTGCTATTATATTAGTGTTAGTGATATATTATTATTATGTTTTCCAGACTGCCCAGAGAACACTTATGGAGCTGAATGTGCAAATAACTGTACTTGTGTCACTGTCAATACTCTCTCCTGTGACAAGGTCAGCGGTGTGTGTGCATGCAAGTCGGGCTGGAACGGAACAACATGCGCAAATAATGTCGATGAATGTAAAGCTGGTACAGATAATTGTCCTACTTTTTCGACGTGCAGGGACACCAATGGATCATTCATATGTGATTGCTTCGAGGGATACGCTTTATCCCATGACAACAAGTGTACCGGTATGTAACATTTTACAAGTGAATTAGGAATACTGTTAAAGAGCGATTCAATACGAATTATAGATGCGCAATTCGGATATAGAATATAAATGAAAAAAACAATTGTTATTTCTTTGACTTGCACTTTGAATGCTCTATGTGTTCGGATAAATGTGTACTGATAAATTCTATTAAATTCTGATAAATGTGTGTTTTGTATACTATGTGAAACATAAAAAATGGAGTCACAATTTAACTACGCAAGTAATATTCCAGTATTTCAATATATAAGTATATTGATGTTAAAGATATTTCAAAAACAGTTTTCATAAATATATTTCAATTCAATTTATAGAGTGCCAAAATGGTCGTTATGGGGTTAGTTGTAGTGGAGTATGTGCGTGTAATTTTACAAACACTGAAACTTGCGTAAAAACAAACGGAACGTGTTTATGTCTGGCTGGATGGGAAGGCTCAGCATGTAATACGAACGTGAACGAATGTGCTGCTAATGTATGTGGTGCTAATGCTACATGCACAGACATTGATGGGTCTTACACCTGCACGTGTCATGCAGGATACCTTAAAGATCTGTCAGGAACATGCATTGGTAAGACGTATTACGTAAGACAGAGGTGATATAACTACTAATTCATCAATACAATATCACAATCTTCTAAATAAATAACCTTTAGTCAGAATGGTAAAGGTTCTCCTGTTTTCAGGGAGATTAACAACATTATTCCTCGATTGTGTATTGTCTGACCATCAATATTAAATGAATTCAGGTTTTGCATTGTTGTTCAACTTCTGTAACCTTATGTTTTATATATGTCCAGGACATGTTCACTCTATGGCTTATAATGTCACCTTTGCTAATGAGGACTTGGTTGTCCGACACACGGGTCCAGAGGAACGTTAAAAGTTTCCTATTTTGACCGCGCGTACATCTAAAGTTTTGGCAAGACTACTTCATAGTATTGTTGGGGTGTGATTTTTGTTCTTCGTTACCATCGTTATTCCCCCCTCCTCTTTTGCTTCGGAGCTTTAATTTATCGAGGTTTTGTCTATTCTAAATTCAGTTCCCCTTCAAGTCCGTTGATGACTGTTGATTTGGAGCTTGTCAAGAGCGAGGTCCTCTCACCCATTTGGTGGGTTTGACTTCATTTTTAATGCCCCAAAAAACATGATGAGTGAATACAAAAATGCAATCTGAATCATGCCTCCGATAAATATGATAATTATAAGAGGAAGGAGCCAAAACTCAGATCATGCTCGAAGCTGCCGACATTAATGGACGCAAGAGAAGAATAAATTTTGAATAGACAAGACTTCAGCAAATCAAGGCTACAGAGCCAAAGGGGGAAACGGTGACAAAAAATTCACGATGGTTATGACGTACAAAAACCTATATTAAAATTTGCGCGTAGTCAAAACAGGAGTTTTTAAACGTATTCCTCTAGACATGTGTTTCGAAATCATTTTTAATGCCCGTCTGATTTTGCTAGTTTATTCTGGTGGTGACTTTTTGATGAAGCTATTGTTTGTTTGTCAATAACTTTTGTTCTGTTGATTCTGTCTTCTTGTTTCACTTTTTACCTTTAAAGTGACCGAACGAATATTTGCTCTATTATTATGTCATCCTTCATAAGACAACAACATACAGTAACAACCAGATTTGTTATCTTTTACACGTATGTTTTTTTAATCGCAACATTGCAATCAAATCTCGTATGATAGTCCATCAACATGTATTTAATCGTAATATTAAAACTGTCCTATATTTTATCATTCATGTTTTATATGATTCATACTTGAAAGTAATGAATCTGCATGCAGGAAAAACAATATGGCACTTTAGGCATGAATACTAGTTGTAGAACGTAGAATTCGAACGACATTGCTACCCACAGGGACGACAACGAGTTTGCAGTTTCAACAAATCGTACCTTTAACCTTGTTTTATTAATTATTCAGATATTGACGAATGTTCAATAGGAACTCATAATTGTACATCAAATGCAGATTGTTCCAATAATGATGGCGCGTTTACATGTACATGCAAAACTGGATATAATGGAGATGGATTTTCACTTTGCAAAGGTAAAGTAAAAGTGAAAAGCAGAAAATTATTGTCCAAATTTTTATATATTTCAGTTGTAAAAGTTTGCTACGATGGAGTCATTCTAGTAACATTTATGGCTTTCCTATTCTATGTTTTTATGGCGTCATTCTAGTATCACTTTTGGCTTTCCTGTTCTATGTTTTTATGGAGTCATTCTAGCACCATTTTTGGCTTTTCCTATTCTATGTTTTTATAGAGTCATTCTCGCGCCATTTTTGGCTTTCCTATTCTACGTTTTGTTAAATTAATCCCCTTAAAATGCGTTGTTCATACACATCTGAATAACTCTTTAAAACGGCCTAACTGTTAAACCATACGAAGATTGATGGCGTTCTTTTCTTGATTTGTTATTCTTTTTTACTTTTATAGACACAGACGAATGTGCAGATAAAACAGACATGTGTCACACAAACGCAACATGTAACAACACTGCTGGATCATACACGTGCAGCTGCAAGTCAGGATACTCAGGAGATGGAAGAAATTGCGGAGGTAGATTCTTCTCTGTAAACAGCATCTTTCTTACAAAGAATGTTATGTAAAGGAAGAGATTTAATTTAAGATCTTCTCGGATATTGTATATTGTAAATGGAAATTATACTTCATGTATTTAAAAAGGACAACAAGATGAGAAGAATCATCAGAACGAAAGACATTGACAAACCAACAATAGCTGCATAAATCAATTTAGCACCAACAAAAAGGGGAAATTCACAACAATCCTTAAGACTATTTATCCATGCGGACCGACTTAGGACGGTCACCCAGCAAAAAACCGTGCAGTGTGGTTAAACCAGTTATTGGAACCTCAATGTCATTTTCAAGGTTACGAAAGCTGTTCTTACAAAAAAGGTAGTTCGAAACTGCTGTGTAGAGAAATAAGTTTGAAAAAGTTCTATTTTGACAGCACGAACAACAAGACCGCAAATATGTACGTGTTGTTGTGTTAACCATTTACAATTAACTTTATTTTCCAGCCTCTTTAGCTTCCCAACATTTTTTTTTTATATAAAAGTCCATTCTGAATTTTTTTTTTCTGTTACTGATTCATTTTAGGTTCTGCCTGGAATTCTAGATGAAGTTATCTCTTCATAATTTGTTCCTACTCTTTGCGATATTAAACTTATAGCTTGGAGTCTCAAATTACTTGTTCAGCCTGGTTCTGTTTTAGTCCACATGGATAACATCTAATTTTGACGTCGCAAAAACCACTGCTGCAATTTTGAAAAGAAAAAAAACAAACAAACAAAACGTGCTGTGGACGTTCTTCTTATGATCCCTCTTCAGAATTGTGACCGCTGTTGCTGAAATCAAGCTTATATGACCACCATAGCTTCCGACTTGTCAGAGTTCATTTTGTTTACCTCTTGCCAAAAATCATTGGTCATATTGACACGAACTTGCTGCAGAATTTTCATACATAGTTTGCTTTCACATTTCACAAAATGTGTTAAAGATATTTGTTACATCGTCCCCTTTCAGAATTTTGTGTACATCATTGTTGAACAAAATCCAAAATTGCTTCTAGTTTTCGAATTTTTAATTCTCTGACTTTAATATAGCTAAATGCGGCAAATTGCCTTTTATTCTTCCCTTGCAGAATCGTGTAAAACTTTAGAAAAATTTCCCAATATTACAATTTTTCAGTTAAATCCATGGATTGCTTTTTGGTATTGTGAAACTCTTTATAGATGTTCGTTCGTACACGAAACAAAGAATATAAAGTTTACAATATGTGAACATCGATACATCTATTAAAATATTACACTAGTATACATCATGTACTGACTTTGTTGGAAAATCTAAGCTTTCGTATTTCATGGCTACCCATCGTTTTTCTTATTTGTTTGTTCTTTTCCACATCCTTTCACCTATTACTCCATCTCAGTCTTCCTCTCTCCTATTCTATCTCTTCATTGCCTCTTGCTCATTTGATCCACAATGAGTTGTTATGAAGTTGAATCATACATTTTGTTGAAGAGTTCATGTTTGTATTTGTACTTTCAGATGTGAATGAGTGTCAAACAGGTGCAGATAACTGTGCTACAAATTCAGAATGTAAAAATAACGATGGATCCTTTACATGTGCATGCAAGTCAGGTTTCCTTGGAGACGGATACACCCAGTGTAATGGTAAGCCAATCGTTATAAGAAGTGCTCACACTGAACAACACTGAAAACGACAAATCAGTCGACATATTTGTAATATTTCTGTAATGTTCAGATGGTTAAGGCTTAGCTTTTCATACAATTGTGGGTTATTATAGGATTTCGAGAAAATGTTTTTGATTACTACCATAGGTTTGTTTTTTCATCCTAGCTTAATGAGTATGTGTTGAAAAATGATTTATTGATAAACCCACTTTTATACAGTTACCTTTTAAATATTCTCGAAATCTACAGTATATCCAAACTGTACATTTGTATAGTTCCCTGCAACTAAGTGCTGCATTTATTACATTGATGAATTTTTTTTTTTTTAATATTCACACAACAAGCATTGGTTCTAACCGGACGCACGTTAAAAGTATACGATATCTCTGTATTTTCTACTTCAGATATAGACGAATGCAGAACAAACTTGAGTAACTGTCATAGTATGGCTAATTGTAGAAATACACAAGGCTCTGTCTTATGTACTTGTAAAGCGGGACATATTGGAAACGGTGTAACGTGTACAGGTATAATTAATTTGATCACATTCATTATATCCATCTGTGTTATCTATTATCTATCTTGTTCTGTCATTATTATAAACCATATGCTTATAAACAGTTATTAAAAAAAAAAAAAAGCCTTTTATGAGAAGAAAAGGGACTAACGTGAATTTTATTTCAGATATAGAGTCTATGAAGTCAAACAACTGCTATATTTATCTGCGTTAACACTTTAGTATTAAATAAGATTTTTACATTCCTGTATTGTTTTTAATTTTCAAGCAATGTATGGCAGAAAGTTTGAGCTGATTGCTTCCATTGATTTCCTAAGTAACGACACTCTTCTTCAAGATGTATATGGATCGTTCTACATAGAACTATATGACAATGTCACAAAGGGGGTAAGTATTTTTGGATTATCATTTCATATATTTATCTGTATGATTCTCGGGTTTGTAGTATAAGTTTCTCTTTTCATATTTGAGGATTTTTGTGTGATTACCTCTGATTTAGAAGCTTTTACTATTCTGAATGTAATTAATTTATCAGTTTGAGTAACCAACGGTATACTTCCAAAGTCCCCCACCTTTAACAGTTTATATGTAGAATAGATTTATAATTGAGACACATTTCTCTTCTTTTCAGTTGAATGACGCATACAATACAACCGTAGGATCATCCTATATCGGTGTTGATATAACAATTTTAAGGTAGGCGTTTTGAGCTCACACTCATATGTTAATAAATAAAATGCATGTAAAAACTAAATGAAAAAATTAAGCAGTTTAAGTACAATTTTCATATATATTATATTACGATTATATCAAGTAAAGTTTCGTTTTGACATAGTTAGAAATGCTATAAACTTTGTTGTTAGAATATCAATCTTTATATTTTCGAATATTTCAGATTATTGAGTTGTTGGTTTTATCGTATTACACTGTTTCGATTTTTTCAGTGGAAATAAATTAGTTGTTCAACATGAAGTTTATACGGAGAGTACTGGTGACATTAATCAACAAATAGCAAACGCCATCGCAAATATCGTATCAGGGAGTCAGGAACTACGCTTCTCAAGTTCTTTAGTTCCTGTTATCAAGTATAGTTTAGTGGATTATAATGGCCAATGGCGTAAGTAAATTCACTGAACAGAGCAGTGCTATCATCCACTAGAATAAGTAAACGTTTGTGTGTAAATGAATCTAAATTAACCTTTAATTTTCACGTGAATCAAAAACAATAAAGTTAATGTAGAAATATTACCAAAAATGTTAAGTTATCGATTTATTGTTTACATGAGTAATTGCATATATAATTGCCTTTTACATAGTACTGTTGCGAATCTAAGATAGTATGCAGGAGAACTATCGATTATATAACGTTCAGTTTGGAAAATGTGTTTATTTGCTTTAAAAAAAACTTACATTATAGAAAATTACACTGCGGAATCGGTGACAGGTTGCAAAGTATTCGAGTCCTTTTCCCCATGTGACAGTAAAGATACTTGTCAGCAGAAAGATGGAACTATCCAATGTGTGTAAGTATCTTAAGTAGAGAAGAAGGAACACGTCAGTTGGACACAGATATATCTACATGATGCTACTTGATAATTTATTACTTACAATTATTAAAATACCGGTATATTAAATGAAACGCTGTAGCAAATCTTCAAATCGACATTTGATTTTATTTTAACTCCATGCATCACCTAGTTAAGAATTACAGCCAACCACATACTAGGTCTTCCATCTCTCCAGATCTAAATTGTTGAACATACATCTTTCTCTCAAGTAGATACAGTTTCATAGTTACCTGTTATCTAAATAACTGTGTCTGGTGGATACTTGGCTTTTTATTGTAAGTAAGTCAGTCAGTCCGTCTGCCTGTCTTTTGATAATATTTTATTCTATATAAATTATAACGTCACCTTCGCTGATGAGAACTGGGTTGTTCGAAACATGTGTCCAGGGGAATACGTTGAAAAAAATCCTGTTTTGACTACACACACATTTATAATTTTAACAAGACAATTTTGTATTAATGTTTGGGTATGGATTTTGTACATCATTCCCATCGTGAATTTTTGTCACCGTTTCCCTTTGGCTCTGTAGCTTTGATTTACCGTAGTCTTGTCTATTCAAAGTTCATTTTCTATATAGCGTCCATTAATTACTTCCGTTTTGAAGCAAGATCTGGGGCTAGGGACGGGGGTGTCTCACACAGAGTATGGGTTCTTTCCTCTTATAAATATCATATTATCGGAGACATGTTTCAGATTGCATTTTTACATTCTCAATGTTTTAAACACACATGGTACTCTTATTGCGTTAATTAATATGAATCAGCATGAACTTCAATCCGTATCAATATTAAGTTATGCAGCCAAATAACATATGACCGTATATATCTAGGATCATTCAAGGCTGCCACTTTCTGTATTACATATTATGTGCAGTAATCAAATTGTATTGGAAATTCAAAAAATACGAAGCTTGCAACGCTATATTTTTGATTGATTTGTTTGAAATTTAACTTGTATGACATTTACATTTCTATTGAAAATTAATATCATATTTTCATTCGTTTCAGACCAATACAAACTTCAGGTAAGTTCAGGATTTCAGTTTTAATCACTTTTACTTGAACTGTAAAGGTTAGTACATTTTTGGTTCATATGGTATCAGGCAACCCAAGTAACCACTGTTGGTATCAAATGTTTCTGATCATAAAAGATGTTTTCCTAGCTGTTCACATTCTGATCACAACTAAAACGCCCATGTTGCATTTTAATGCAACCCTTCTAGGTGCGACGACATTTACAACTATAATAGCAGTAACTCTATAACGATGTGATATTAGGTTAATATTTTTTACTTCAGATAACCTTATGTTGGTTGTTGGCCTTGGAGTGGGAATTCCTGTGGGAATCATCGTGATAGCAGCAATAGTTATGATTCGATTTTACAGGGCAACACAAAATACCGGCTCTAGACGACGAAATGATTCCGACACAGATAGGTATGAATAACATTATGCAATGTCATAAATTATATAACGTAATATTATATGTAATCTTTAAAAATAACAAACAGTGCCGCTCATGTAGCTAACGATAAAGTCAAACATTCAAAAAGCTTGTTAAAGCACATTCAGAAAGCCGGAACAGTGAATAATAAAACTAAATATGGTCTAAACTTGATATCAAATGAATAGTAAAAAATGAAAAATGTTGAACGGGGCGTACCACCAATTTTGATATACAGCTGTAAACAATGTTAAATACTTTCTCACTGCATGCTTGGTTTGATATTGTTTCCCATAAACATTTCAGTTTATACAGGAATGATCTCATTATGTAGTAATTTAAAAATAAATTATCTTTCCGATAATTCCTACATATAGTTAAAAGAAAAAAAAATTAACTTGAAGAAACTTTTTTAAAATCTATCGACAACTTATAATGTGTTGTCTTTAGTCAGACACAGTGAAGCATACAACGATATAAACCTCTGTCTAATTGACAAAGCATATTACTTCTCAAAACCTAAAATTCTTTCGTCATATTTGAAAACAAACAAGTTGAAGCGATTAATTTATTTTATTTGTGACTGTCGAAAAAGTCCTGTAAGAAACAGAATGAGTGGAATCGACACAACGAGAGACACTGACAAACAACAATAACTGCATCAAACAATTAAGCACCAGAATATAAGGAATGAAATTGACATCACAATAATCCTCAAGACTAGTAATCCACACGGACCAATTAGGACGGTAACCCAGAACGAAACTAGGCTGTGAGGTTAAACCGGTTAATGAAGCCTCTTTAAAGATATTTTCTGAACGTGCCCCAACTACAACAGTGTTTTTATACCGTTTCATACAGAACATTTGCTGTCGATTGACTCTCTATATAGTATATTCATTTGGTATCATGACTGAACTTTGCTGAATGCCAACATGTGACCGAGCTGGACTTCGTCTATTGTTCGAGAACTGTACCACATTACCAGTCACGAATTTGTCATAGACCGTAGAGGATAT
>JAUMGZ010231161.1:0-11033 GCA_032359645.1 Pododesmus macrochisma
CCGGTTTCCTCCACCAGTAAAACTGGCACGTCCGTAAATGACCTTAGCTGTTGACCGGACAATAAGCCCTTAACACACAAGTCTTTGGCATTATATTTCAGTGAGAAAGCACCATAAAATTGCCATCCGTGTGCACTGTCACAAACAAGCACTGTCTCGATATGACCTAAACATGTGTTGAAGAGACCCCAACAAAACAACCAAACAAACTACCTGTAGCCTTATGACTATTACTGTTCACTTTGAAATAACCTGATCTTTTCAATAACGATGTAAGTAATCTTTACATAATGATGGGCAAGTAAAACTACAAGTAAATAACAGCAATTTGAATACATGTAGTAATAAATGAATGTGTACATACCTGAGTGTAAGTCCAGCATTAACATGCCTATATCATGTCAGACTAAGTATGTACACAGATGACTTTATGGTGGTGTCTGTACTTATACAAACACTGTCAAACAAGTACATGTTTGAACTGTTCTTACTTGATTGGCTTAAACCTGAAGTTGACCTTAAAGGTCACTATACAATGTATCAGCAGACACATAGCCAAATCTGAAACTTTTACGGTTGAGTTGATATGGAGAGCATCTTGATTCAGTGGTTGCTTGTAGAAATTGTATGCTAGCTGGCAGCAGGCTATTTCTTCTAAAGAGTATCTTCAGAGATTATCATATGTCAAGGATTTCAACTTACTTCCAGTTTAGTTATGAAACTTTTGGAGATAAATTTTAACTTTAAAGATAGCGTGATGAATTCATTATTTGATAATTCTATAGATAGTGAATTTTTGTTCTGCTTCTCACTTTAATTATAGAGAATATACATATATATATATATATAATAATGAATATTTGGCAAAAATACAGACGTTTAATTTGACTGACATGAGAAAAAAGAATATATTTTTGTTTGGAGTTTTGGATATAATTTGTTAGCCATAATGTCACTTTAATGTAAACCCTTGATCAAATATTTAAAAATAAAAAGATTTTCAGTTCTTCATAAACCTTTTAAATTTTGTGCCTGCTTTCAAAGGGATTTCATCGCATAATGTGTTCATTTTTTGATTGAATTAGATTAAATTCTTTTATTAAAATTATGCTGCCTTCTTTTTTGAAAAGTAAATAATCGTCCAAGTCATATTCTTAGTGTATACTCTCTAAATGAAACAAATATTTGTTGTAATTTGGTTAGAATAACATTTTATGCCTACAGGGCTGTATAGCCTGGAGAAAACTGGTGGGGGGGCAAAATATTTTTTCCGCCACACAAATATTTGCCGGAAAACAAAAAATGCAAAAATTAGCCTGCCTTGTACACTTGAATGTACAAAACCATCCACAACAAGACTGTTTCTGATATGAATTATATAAGTAAAGTTCGTAGAGACTGGGATCTGGTTGTTTATATAGCATCTATCACACTGTTTGTCCATGTTAAATATTGACTGTCCGTAGACAGCGATAGCAGGTGAATAACTAAGAATAGATAATGTATCTGCAGTGTGTGTCTGGTGATCAATACAGCAAACTTCCCTCTATATATCAGGAGAAAAATGTTTTTTACATATCAAATTATAGATACCAAGAAAAAATTCAATGAAACACTTGTATAACTTAACATGCTTCAAAGTCAAAACAGCATATACACCATATAACAATATGCTTGTGCTATAATGCTCTGCTATATGTTCTTCTGATAGTTCTGTCAAACTACCGTCCAACATACAAAGAACACACCACATCTTAAAAAATTTCTTTTCAAAGTTTAAGCTATTTGTATAAACTTGATATTACCTCAACTCTTCGAGTGCAATGTTTTTAAAATTTGGCATATATTTTGAATCCTTTTAAGGTTTGACCTCAATTTGAATGTAAGGTCACTTACTGTTTGTATTTCCTTTAACATAGATAGTTATCAGAGAGAAATTAACCAAACACTGTACTGATGAACATTTACATGTGGAAGATAGGGATATGTTGTTTGAGATCAGCAAACCCATAGGCTTTTTACAAATGTGTAGCCCCCTCGGGTGGAATATCCTGGCATTGACTGAAAGAGCCTAACATGTATGTACATATATTACACAATATCACATTATATGGCTAATGACCTCTTGTCACCTGTTCTTGGTAAAAACTAAACATGAAACAAACATCATAACTTACATATATTGAATAAGACCTGGATGACAAAACTAAATGACTCTTATATATAGTGTTTTATAATTCATTTGCTACTAAAAAAGATCAGTCTGTTTCCAAAGTTTATTCATTAATGACCTTAACCTTTGTAATGATGAACAGCTGAAGTTATTTTTATAATATTCTTTCCATGCAGTTAAAGTGTAGATATATAATTTTAAGATTCATTTAACAAAACTTTGACTAAGTGTTCAATGACCTTGACCTAACTTGGATGTACAGCCTCAGCGACATTTAAAGGTTAAAATGAAATGTAACAACAAGCAACTGTTGTACCTGGTTTGATATAACATTCAATTTACAATCTATGAAGATATTAATTTATGTTCTAAAAAATCCTTTACTGCGGCACATCAATGTCAGTATGATAAAACTTTAACATGGTCAGTGCATGACCTTGACCTTTTTCATTCATCATATGGCAGATTACCATAATTTCTTACGTTTCAACAAATAATTGATGCATTCTTGGTAGCATTCCTAACTATTCCTGTTTTGAAATTTTTAAAACCTTGGGACAGACTAAATAGCTGAATAAACGTAACCTTCAACTTTAAACTTTTACTGACATTAAGAATATATCCCAATTTCAGGATTTGTTGGATAATATTAATGATCTTGATGCTAGAACTTTATTGGAGCTATAGAACATGCAAACCACTTTGATGACTTTCTCTCACAGTTATTTTCTACACTATTATTAAAATTAATAAGTGAGCATGGAAAGTTACGGTAGTTTTATCAGTTGTTCTTAAGGAAGCTCACAGGTCAGAAGTTTAGTTTGAATTTTTACATTTGTGTCAGCGCCATCTGGCGCACAGGTAAGACATTACACATCACCGCCAAGCAAAGGCTGTAATCACTTCCCTGTCAGGTATGCATTCTGTAGTCATATAACCTTACTGTGCGCCTCTTAATCAAAACTTTAGAAGGACAATTCAAAAGCATTAAGAGATTGTGACGGTCAACACTGGGTCACAATAGGGTATCTAATTCGGGTATAACTCACTGATAATAATTGATATGAATGACACTTTTTTACAAGAAATAAGGTTGATGACCCCACATTTTTTATATGCCTATTTGAAGGTAATAGATAAAAGAATGTCCTTGGGGAAAAGTGAATAAATTTAACATATAATTTCTGTTTTATTGAACAATTCCTGTTTAAATTTGTGATTTTTGTCTTTTATGAATTATCTTTCACAAGGCATATATATTAAATTATTAAGCAGTGTGCAATGCTTTACTGTTAAAAAAAATATTTCTTTTTATAAAAAAAATCTTTTTTTGGCCCATTCAACTTCTTATACCATAAATGGAATATTGCCAAACTTAAAACAGTTGTTTATTATTCATTATATTAAGGAATTGACTGCCTTATTGTTGCAGAGTCTGAATGTCCTACGTCAAGACCATATAGCACTTATTTAGTTGAATACCGCCAAACTCCATCCAGTGCCGCAAACAATTCTGATTGTTTGAGACCTTTTTACCTTGTCAGGAACAATTTTTCTCATTTTAATACTTAGAAGTATAAAATCAACAATAAGCAAACATGTAGAAATTTGGTTTTTAATGGAGGCTTACATAATCTTATCACAATTTGTCAACATTTAATTTTTCATACATTATAAATACCTTACATCAAGAGGTAATTATTTTAATCCTTGAAGTAACAATAACACCAAACATTAACTGAAATTCAACCTTGAGTAAAAACATGTTGATAAACAAATAAATTGGCAGCGAAGATCATAAGCTTGAAGTCATCAGCAGTAATAAATAGCAACATCTTGATGTAATCTACAGAGAAATGAATTTACAGACTGGGAATGTTGAATGACAATAATATTGAGGGCAAAATTG
This sequence comes from Pododesmus macrochisma, assembly GCA_032359645.1. Classification (NCBI taxonomy): domain Eukaryota; kingdom Metazoa; phylum Mollusca; class Bivalvia; order Pectinida; family Anomiidae; genus Pododesmus; species Pododesmus macrochisma. The sequence continues at coordinate 4,083 of JAUMGZ010231161.1, forward strand.
TTGTTAATAGTAATACATGTACTGATACATCAAACAGGTGTTTTTTAAACACTTATAAATATATTTGGTGATCATTAAATATCCCATTTATAGAAAAAAAATATTCAACCTTTACAGTGTATTGTTTCACTGTTGCTATCTTAACAAGAGGCCTAACTCAACCTTTACAGTGTATTGTTTCACTGTTGCTATCTTAACAAGAGGCCTAACTCAACCTTTACAGTGTATTTTTTCACTGTTACTATCTTAACAAGAGGCCTAACTCAACCTTTACAGTGTATTGTTTCACTGTTACTATCTTAACAAGAGGCCTAACTCAACCTTTACAGTGTATTGTTTCACTGTTGCTATATTAACAAGAGGTCTAACTCAACCTTTACAGTGTATTGTTTCACTGTTGCTATCTTAACAAGAGGCCTAACTCAACCTTCATATGGTATGCTCAATATGAAATGTATTTAGCAAGAAACAGATTTTTAAATTGGTTTACCATTATATGCATAATATATGTGTGGCATTGGTCCCTTGATGTTGCTCAATTACAACATACTTGAAAAGGGATAAAATATTAGCCCAGGTAAAACTGGCCCGTTTAATAACCCCACAGGCCTAAGTGAACATTTTCAAAGCGTATGACCTAACAATGCTATGTGTGGAATAACAATGTCCTGGTGAGTTTTGATCATGAAAGAACATTTTTCTTTAAAATTTTGGAAAACTGATTCCTTACAGGTTCCTTACAGAGCACTCTGGGACCAAGTCAACAGCAGACAAAATTTATATTTTTGAATACCAATATTTGTTGAACACACAAACCAGCTAGTACACCGAGAGAAGTAAAAAAAATGTTAAGATTTTTACAGACATACGCACCACTCAAGATGAGCAATCATCACTATAGTTTAATATCTTACTGCTGAGTTAAATCTGCTACAAGGTATCTATAGTGGATTCAGTACAACTGATTTAACAAGTGTAATTAACACACAAAAAAGCATAGCGTACTATCTACATCAAAAAGCATTTAATAAATATTAAATCTTGAGCAATCATTTGGTTAAATATCACTTGGTCAAACCTGTGGAAGTAAGACTTCAAATGTGTTTTATTACTTGACAAGTATTTTTGAATGTGAATCTGTTGTACATTTCAACCAGCAAAATACCAGTAAACTTAGATAGAAAAAGGGAATCTCCAAGGAAACATAATATGCCTAATAACAATAGTATGCCCCAGACATGTTGCACTGTATATATGTATGGGATATGTTGAAATTTAAACTTGCCCTATATCTGGACATTACACTGTCATACTGCAAAGATAAATGTTGTATTCTTATTGGCTAACTTGCCAGGCTACATACGGCTATGTTCCTAATCTTGACAGGGTAAATAAATGCATATGCTATTTGGCGCAGTATGGGAGGTATTTCCTATTTTTTACAAAGCTGTACATGAAGTCATTTGCATAAAAAATGGAGGTTAAACATGAGTAAATAGCTCTCTTTCAAAGAAATCATGGCTTTGCAGTATGACAAATTTACTATACCGGTCTTAAGCAGGATACACAGTCCCATGTTCCCTGTCATATGTACCCTTCGCCTTCAGTTAGGAGTACATACAGTCCTGATAAGGAACATGGGACTGTGTACCCTGACAAAGACCTGTATAGCCAATAGTATTTATGTAATGGAATATGTCGAATCTAAAAGGTCTAATTATCTGGACATTACACTATTTATGTATGATATATGTCCAAATTAAAACTAGACTTCTATCTTACCAGTCAACAGATTCTTGACAATTTGAGCAAAAGCACTTGAAGGCTACTTAGAAAAATATCTTCACCAAAAATTGGAAACCTGTCAAGTGTCAAATTTTTACTCATTTGACTAACGAATAACTTAGGAAGATGTCAGATTAATAACTTGACCTTGAACTCTGTAAGGAGTAGGCTCAATCTTTGTTTCATTTCTGATAAAAAAGTTGGCATTAAAGTGGTAAGATGGTATGGCACAAGATTAAAGGGGCATTACTCTTAACAATTATAGGAGGAAAATAGTCAAAGTGGAACTTAATCAAGGAGTTACATAGCTATACTATTCCTGTCCATTTTACATAAAGGGGATTAAAAATTATAAAATTACACTGTTCTCACACTGTTTGAAGGACACTCATACGGAGGCACATCATTTCTATAGTCTAACAGAGGGTAGAACATATTCCAGTATTGTAAGGTTAACCAATATACAATAGCTCTGATATACAATATATTAATTTCACATCATTAAGAAGATGTGAATGATAAATGAACACAACAAAAATATCCAGCAGTAATTAAGCACATATAGATACATATTAAATTGTTTCTTAATCAAGTTCATTCTAACATAATGAAGTTTAAATGTTATGGAAGTTTCCACCTGGTGTGTGATGTAAATGCTGTGATCCATTTTCAAAAAGTGGTATAAGAAACAAGGAATTGATTTTACATGGACTAATTAACAAGCTAAATTAATTGGAATATAGCAAATGTATCGTTTCGTGATAACTTGCAATAACAAACATACATATACCAATAGTCAATTTTAACCTTCATCTGGACAATGTGTTCAATCCGTAATTAACGGTTCAGGTTGTTATACATGTATGTCAGTATAAGGCATAGCGATACCCGGTTTAATCATGTGACTATGAAACAATACACCTTGATTATCAACAACATACACCTTCATTATAAATAACAAGTACAAAACATTAACTATAATATTCATGAGGTTTAGCATTAACTAGTCAAATACCCAAGTTCTTCGAGTAAATACATGAAGAGTTAGTGGTTGTAACAATTGTATACAGTCAGTGGTAATAAATGTTAACATGAAACATGATTTAAAAATTTATAACAAGCATCACTATCAAATACATTTGCACACCATGATCATAGTACATTGGCACACCATGATCATAGTACATTGGTACAACAAGATATTGAAATGTCTATTGTGATCAGTGAATATTACCTTCTCGGGCAGATAAATAATTGTATTTACCTAACAAGTGAATAATTGTATAATATCAATACCGGTACATAATACGATACATAGATTCAATATAAGACTTTAACGTATTTTACGTTCTTAAAAGTAATCCAAACTTGAGGTGATTCTATGGCAGATATGCGATTAAAGAGTCAAGAAAAACGCCTTGTAAAAACCTTCCTAGTTGGAGCCGATATCTCCCGAGTTATCATCCAAGGATAATCACATAATGTACATGTACACAAAGAAAAAACTTTCACATTGTAACAATTATAAAAAATATCAAAGATGTACACTGATTCATCAGCAGGTTTGTTGATTATTTTTGCAATAAGAGTGGTAAGATAAGTTTTACTGGGTAATGTATGTCAATGTATGTCAATGCTATCTGTCATAATTCATGAGTGTGAACGACGTCTTTCCCATTTGTACAAAATAATTAAAATCAACTTATTCAAAAAGAACTCCACCAACAGGGCATAATATGCACCTGATCTAGTTACACAGGGTTATGTCCTTTACAAGGGCATAATCTAGTTTGATGTCAAATTTTAGATGATGTCACATGAATGAGTGAAAGTTACGATCTGGATATATCATTTTGGTATGATTCCAAGATCATAATAAAATCCTGGCAACCTAGTTTTGGTGTATAACCTACCTCATCAAAAGATGTAGTAAGCCATACAATTCTCACTAATAAGGAGAGGAATGTACAAGGTGTCATTTTGTGTATAAAGAAATGGTCAATATGAGATTTTTATCTTCAATGAGGTGTAAAGGTTAAAATATGATTTCTATGATCTAGATTTGGTACAGGATTTATCATCCCAAAATGAACTCACCCACTCGGTTTGATGATCCTGCATATCTGCAAAGAAATGCCAACAAATTGGAAAACCAAACAAAATGTCTTTTATAAGATTTTTTGTGAAATTGGCTGCAGAGGCCACTAAATGTATCTTTTTTTAACAAAATTACAATAAAACAGAAATAATCATTCATAACATCACCTGTTAAAATGCAAGAAATAAGAAATAGGATCAACCTTTCATATATATAAATAAACAATATCAACAAGAAACTATTAACACTGCATATACATATATTTAAAGTATATTCAATGGTTTTGAAATAATGAAAAAAAAATATTACCCAAGAAAAAATAGTTTAACATATGAACAAATAATTTAATCTTATCATGAACACCTTTGCTTTGTATCTAACTATTACAAGTGAACATCAGTTGATAATGTTCATCTTCATTTCTTATTTTACTCTAATCAACTTAAGCCAACATTTTTTTCTTACAGTAATACATTCTCAATTTAAAGGTGCGTTTTGTATGTCATAGCTTGTGACATTAACTTAACAGTATCACATTTGTTTTATATGAGTCAAAATCATCCAATTCATTCAAACATAATGCATATAAAAATAGCTGTTCTAAAATATGTGTTAAAAACAGTAAAAAAGTAAAAAGTAAAATATTAGAAATATTGGTATCAACAAAATTTCATTGGAAATTAAGCAGAGATAATAACCTTAACTGATACCGACAGTTATAAGGTGTGTATAGATTTACAAGATTTCTTATAGTATAAAGGTAACATAAGTGTGGAAAATGTAAAATATTTCCAAAAAATATTCCGTATTGAAAGAATTGATGAATAGATATATAAACAAAACCATAGCATAGATAATTGAAAAATCAATTTGGGAACCTATAGAAGCAAAACAAATGGAATGTTTTATAAACAATGACTTCAGTTAAAACTTGTTTCATAATGGCATATCTAGCAGCATTTGGAAATGTTTTATCAAGTTCTGTAGACCAAACAAGTAGTTATTGTCCAGATCCTTAGACTGAAATACATGTGTAAAGTCAATCATCCTTAACTCTAGTTTGGGACCCTCATTTTCTATATGAGAGTTTGATATTGATGTCTGATCGTCTGAACTCTCTACAGAATTCAAACCTCTTTTTGACTCGTCTATACACTTCTCATTTTTCTTTGTTACTCCTTCATTTAGACTGGTATTAGACCCTTGTATTGAAGGTTCATCCATCTTTGACTCTCCTACAGACATCTGCTGTGGTTTGCCTGTACTATTTTCATGTGAATCGCCATGGTTACTGACAATAACTGAAGGTTTCTGACCATCTAATGTAGACATAACATTGTCAATAGCTCCATTGTTTATAGCTATACTGTCTGCCACTGTATCTGATCCTTTAAATTCCTCTGAACTTCTCTCCATATTCTCTGTGTTTTTATCTGCTACAGTACTGGTCACATGATTTGTCTCATGTTTCAGTGTATGTTTGACCTCTCCTTCATACATTATAAGTATGGAGCTGGCATAAAAGGCAAACTTTTTTTGAGAGAGGAACCACTGTTCTATTTCCTTTAATTTTTCAATAGCAATTTTAATTGCATCTTTTCTCAATCCACTGTCAATCATAAAGAACTTGCCCAGACCTACAACAACAAATTAATAGGAATCATTATGAACAATTCTGATTAAATATGCGTGAAAAAAATATGTGGGATTCAAACTCGGTTGTATAGCAATATATATCAACCAAATTTAATTGAAATCAGAAGATTGGGAATCTCTAAGCAAAGTTATGGAAACTTTAGAAACATGATTGGACAGACAGATGGAAGGACAAACTAAATCTAATGTACCGTAAAACAAAAACCCTTAAAAGCATATTTCAAATTAGATACCTGGATGTAGCACCATTAACTCCCTTGTGTTCAAGATTTGAATATGAATCTCAATTTTATAAAGATGCTGCTTTAGAAATATGATGGTTCTAGGCTTCAGAATTTTTAGATATTGTTTTAGTTTTCTTTATATTTTCTCGTTATGGCCTCTTGGTTCCATATCTTTGGAATTTTTTTGTAAAAACATGCTTTCTGCTTAAATTGATTCAAATTTGTCCAGAAGATTTGGAGATGTCAAAAATATAAAAAGTTAACAGGTAACCTCTGATATAGATAGACTAAATTTGGGAAATTATCACAGCTCTTTAAATAAGCCATTCTCGTCACTTTTTGTAATAAATGACAACAGATCCTATAATCAAGTTTCAAACATAGTTATTTTTACCTTGCTTAACTATTGTGTCTTCAAACAGCTTTTTACAATAATACTTATCATACTTGATCGATTTGCCCTTATCAGGATCATAACCCTAAAATAAACAACAATTAGACATTTAAACGACCTTGCTAGGGTACATTGTTAATCAAACATACACAGGTCCAGGTCTATTAATATCTTAATTAAATGGTGTTTTTATGTGAATTATTATTTTAAACATATATATATATATATACAGAATTTATTTTTAATTAGTAAGATTAGAGAAGAAATTATACCTAAACAAACAAGTGGCCCATTGGGCCTTAATATCCATCTGGATTGGCATTTGTATACTATTGACCCTAGGGTCACGCATTGAACAAACTTGGTTCTCCATGCCCTAAAGTTACTACAAACCAAAGCGAAATGCACAAGTCCTTCTAGTTTTTTTAAGAATTTTTTTATAAATTTTGTCAAATTTTCCCCCTTTCGGCTCCCAAAGTGGCGCCCCCTGGGGCCCAAGCCCCGTCATTTGAACAAAGCTAAATTACCTTCCCACAGAAATGACTTCTACCAAGTTTGGATGAAACTGGTCCAATAGTTTTGGACAAGGAGTCAAAAATGTGAATAGTTAACTATTTGCTATAGTGTAGAACTTTGACCCCAAATCGCTTAACTTATTTGTGACCCAAGGGTCATGCCTTGAACAAAGTTTGTTCTCTTTGCCTTAAAGTTACTACTTACCAAAACATTAAGCTCTAGGCCTTCTAGTTTATTAGAAGAAGATTTTTGAAATTTTGTCAAATTTTCCCCCTTTC
>JAUMGZ010231172.1:0-11033 GCA_032359645.1 Pododesmus macrochisma
TTTGTAATGACATGTAGTGTAATTCAAGACGTTGTTTGTAATGACATGTAGTGTAGTTAAAGACGTTGTTTGTAATGACTTGTAATGTAATTTAGGACGTTGTTTGTAATGACAAATAGTGTTATTTAGGACGTTGTTTATAATGACATGTAGTGTAATTAAGGACGTTGTTTGTTATGACATATAGTGTAATTCAAGACGTTGTTTGAAATGACATGTAGCGTAATTTTGGACGTTGTTTGTAATGACATATTGTGTAATTTAGGACGTTGTTTGTAATGACATGTAGTGTAATTAAGGACGTTGTTTGTAATGACATATTGTGTAATGTAGGACGTTGTTTGTAATGACAAATAGTGTTATTTAGGACGTTGTTTGTAATGACGTATTGTGTAATTTAGGACGTTGTTTGTAATGACATATTGTGTAATTAAGGATGTTGTTTGTTATGACATGTAGTGTAATTTAGGACGTTGTTTGTTATGACATATTGTGTAATTTAGGACATTGTTTGTCATTACATGTAGTGTAATTTAGGACCGTATGTAAGACGTGTTTGTTTATAACTTAAAACTTTTGATATAACATGATTTCCTCTTTTGCTTAGACATCTGGACCATCACGATTGTTTACACCCCAACCCTTTTTGGCTTTATAACTTTAATTTACCAAAGTCTTGTCTACTCTTAATTCATTTTTAGCGTCCATTCTATGACAGTTGCTTCAGAACTAGACCTGGAATGCTAGACGAGGTTGTCTCACACAGAGTATTAGATCTTTCCTCTTATAGATATTATATTTATTGGTTGCATGTTTCAGTTTGGTATCCATCAATCACAAATTTACGATTCAGGTAACTATGAAACTTTGTATCCTCTTATAGCCCAAAAAAGTAGTTAATTCGAAGAACCAATACGGTATTCTAAAGCCGTAAGTCCATGGATATTGACAAACAAAAGGAAAAAGTTGGACGCACACAAAACAATTAAACAAATATACATTCAATAACTAAAAATGGAATCATAACGAACTTCTAATAAAAAACTAGAAGCGAAACCAGGTGCTCGCGATATGGTAAACGTTTCCTGCTACAATGTGTCGCCCGCCGCGATGTATCCGTGTCATTCCGGTGTAACTGGCAGAATGTTATTAGCAGGGAATAAATAACGGAGTGCCTCACGCACAGCAATGGCTCCTTGATCAGTATAACAAGTGCTCAGAAGTAAAAATCCTACTGGGAGATGGTCACTCTCGGAGCTTAGCCATCAGCAGAGGCAACCACCCAAGGGATAAGAATACAAAATGGAAACTGAAACATGCCACATATAAATATAATATCTATAAGACGAAATAATCAATTCTCTTTGTGAGAAAGCCTCGTTCCCAAGGGGCTCCGTTTTGGTACTTACTCACAAAATGTGATATCATTAAGTATATTTGATTTTATGATATCATTAATTAATTTATGAAATTTTATATTCGAATTTATGATATCATTAAATCAGACTATTTTATGGTATCATGCATTCTGGTTCTGGATTGTTTGATGGGGTTGTTGTTGGTTTGTTAATATCTTTCGTTTTGATGATTGCATTAATTTGGGTTTTTTTTTATATAAGTCCCTCTAGATCAAAGGATCAATGTGGATTTTTTTCATACCCGTTCGTTAGTCCGTCCGTCCGTCCGTCAGTCCGTCATCGTTAACTTTTCTTCACATTTTCGATTTCTTCTCCTAAACCACGGACCAATTGCATCCTAACTTTGTAGGAAGTATCCCTATGGGAAGGCGATTCAGATTTGTTCTAATGAAGGGGTTCAGCCTCAGGGGGCGCAACTAAGGGTCCACAATGGACAAACTTTCAAAAATCTTATAAACTAGATGGCATGGAGCTTAATGCTTTGGTATATAGTAACTTTAGGGCACGGATAACCAAGTATGTTCAAGGCTTGGCTCTGAAGTCAAAAATAGCTTACGTGTTTTGAGGTCAAAGTTCAACACTATATATAAATGTATATAGCAAATGTGCTAGCTTTTCACATTTTTGACTTCTGGTCCAAAAGACCAATTTCGTCCAAACTTATAAGACATCTTTAGGGGAAGGGGATTCAGATTTGTTCAAATGAGGAGTTTAGTTTCCCAGGGCGTGCCATTTGGGGGCCCAAATTTGGAAAATTTAACAAAATTTCAAAAACTTTAAAAACCAGAAGACTTAATGAACCATATAGAATCAAGTTAGCTCAAGGCATGGCTCTTGGTCCAAAATTATTCAAATGACAAACATGTACTTATAGGCCTCGTGATCTAGATGGACTTTACTCTTGAAAATTAAAAATGAAAATGCTGCCGCTACTTCAATTATATAACCATAGCAACAAAACATCCGATTGAGAATCTTTTTTTCAAACCTGTTGTTTGTTTGGCCCTTGGAACCAACATAGGGCGACACCCAGGTGAGCAATCCCAACCTTAATATGTTGTTTCTGCAAAACGTTAATTATCCTACAGTGTTCAGGTTAGTTCAGCACGACTACACGTAGACAGTAAATTGTTATATAATTATTAAAATGAGATACTGTTTTGTTTGTCCAAACTGAGGCCACGTACAACGCGTAATCTTACCTAAAACTTTGTTGACCGGAGCTGGTTTTCCTAGTAGGGTCAGACAGATTGTAAGGTAGCGGTCAAATATGTGGCACTTGTTAGGGGGGATGCTTAGCTGGCAGTCCAGTGTACACGGCTCTGTGATCCCCTGCTATGACTCGGATCCCCATGTTAAGTTCGAGAAGAGTAGATGTAAACGCTGTTGCATATAAACATTCTCCCTCTCTCCTGAACTATCTATATTGCTTTACTTTCTCGTTCCTGTCGTTGCTGTTTTCCTGTTACTGGGTGTTCCTAGTGTGGCCTGCTGTCAAGATATCCCTGATGCATTGTTGATGTTAATCTCTTTTAAAACTAACAAACAAACTAATCCCTTCGGAATAAGAATACGTTTAAGAACAACCTTGACCATAACATTGAAGGCTATCGCGGAGATTCTTGGTGATGGCTTCATTGTCCATTCACCAAACCTTTTATAATGTACAGACTGTTTCAGGGACTAGAAATGTTACTTTCGGAATGGAAAGACTTTTGCAATATAAAGACTGTTTCCGGATACTAGAAATGTTACCTTTGGCATGGAAAGACTTTTGCAATAAACAGACTGTTTCAGGGACTAGAAATGTTACCTTCGGGTTGGAAAGACTTTTGCAATATAAAGACTGTTTCCGGATACTAGAAATGTTACCTTCGGAATGGAAAGACTTTTGCAATATAAATACTGTTTCAGGGACTAGAAATGTTACCTTCGGAGTGGAAAGACTTTTGTTGAAATATAAAGACTGTTTCCGGATATTAAGAAATGTTACCTTTGGCATGGAAAGACTTTTGCTATAAACAGACTGTTTCAGGGACTAGAAATGTTACTTTCGGGTTGGAAAGACTTTTGCAATAAACAGACTGTTCATGGACTAGAAATGTTACCTTCGGAACGGACTGTTTCTGGATACAAGAAATGTTACCTTTGGCATGGAAAAACTTTTAAGAATTATTATTCCCTTTCCCCTTTGACACTGTAGCTTTGAGTTACCGAAGTCTTTGCTATTCTTCATTCCTTTTCTCTAGCGCCCATTAATGACGGCTGCTTCGAGGCAAGATCTGGAGTTCGGGACGGGTTGTCTCACCCAGAGTATTTGCTCTTTACTCTTATATATATAATACTTATTGGAAGCATGTTTCAGATTGCATTTTTGTATTTTACCATGCTTCTTGGAAACCGGAAAGGCTATCTTAGTGTTGCCTACTTTAATTCTTTTCTTTGACCAATCCTTTCACAACAAGAAGTTGTAATAATGACATTGAATATGACCTTTAAGCGACCTTGAAATACCTAAGAGACAATTAGTGTTACCTACCTATTTTTCGTCAGTCCATGTGTAATATAAAGAAGTTAAAGAATAACATTGACCATGGCGTTTTGTCTTCTTTGAGAGTTATATGATAGACCGTATGTGTTATTTACTTTATTCTTTCTTTCTGTTTTTGATTAGGTTAAATTATATTTTCTAGTATATACAATTACGTCGATCTTTGCTGATGATGAATGCATTTTTCAAAACTGGAGTTCAAAAGATGATGTTAAAAAAAATCATATTTAACAATTTACGAATAAACTAGATTGTGACATCTCTTACAATTTTAAAGCTAGTGCAACACTTATTCATAATAAGCATCCTTAAAGTACAAGATAAGAAATATTTGTTTTGTCAGAGTGGTTAGCGCGTTCGCCTCGTGTCGGTATACTGGTGAGGAGAATACAAGGTCGCGGGTTCGAATCCTGGTGGCGCCATATCCTAAGACGTTAAAATTGGGCACTCATCTCGCTCCCTGCTTAACGCGCAACATTAATGGGTAGGAGAAGGACTGGTTGGCTCGTTGTCAGTATAATGTGACCGAGTGAATTATGTCAATGTGTCTGCGGCTTGATATTTAAGTGAGCCAGCACTTTAAAGTCGCCATAAGTGCGCACTGTCGCAAGCAGACACATTCTCGATATGACATATACACGAGTAAAAGGGACGCTAAACACCAATAAAACAAACATAAAACAAACCAATTGGCCACAACAAGGGGTAAAATATTGAATAGTATAACGTGTGAGGTAAGTTAAGTTTTAGAAAGCTGCTACATTTTACATTTGTATCGATGTTAAAGATGCGTATTGTTTATCACCGAGTTCAAAATGCATTAACACCAAGATAGTGGATTTTGATAAGAAAAAGCTCCGTGCGCGTCTCATTTCGTAGGCGATCGTTAGTAGTGATATACAATCGAAATAGACCTTGCTTTGGTCTGCGGTCTGCAAAAAATTGACCTTTTTGTCCTTGTCTCTTTGCTAATAATAAAGATTACGTCATTGGAAATTTCCAGAAATTTTGAAATAGTCATGACGTAGTAATGATATGACGAGATCTATAAATAACGATTATTTCATACCACCACCGCCGCCACCGCATAAAGTCAATGAGTGCATATCACTACTATCGTTTGTGGAATAAGAAACAGACAGGTATATCTTGCTTGCACCGATGGTCTCCTTGCTGCTTTTTATGCATCAAATTTTATCAAAAATAAAAGAAATCAACTCAATAATTTGTTTTTGTAACTTTATACAAGTAGATATTATTGGCTACCTGCTATTAATACTCCAGAAAAAGAGCTCCAGCCGCTTCCATCTAAAACCTCTCCAACATCCCCACCGCTATGATGTATCCAAACCCTATCGCCGGCATTCAAATACAACACAATGGTTTTAGAGACCTCATCGTTATTACTTACTGATTCCATATAACCGACTGAGTTGCCGTTCATGAAAAAGAATAAGGTCATGTGACTTGAAGTGGTGGCTGAATCCTCATGTAGGGTCGCTGAGAATAGGTAAATTCCTGCCTTTGACGCTGTAAATAATCCAGTTATATGGTCGTACGCATTCCCTGTATTTGTAACAACCTTGTCGAATATTATCGTTTGGGGAGAATTAAGGGTAACCCTGTCCGTACTAAATGTTGCATAAAATCCAATTCCAGACGTCGTTAAACCTGTAATAGTGGAGATATTTACAGAATGTCAATAAGATATTAATACCAGACAATCAAGATTGTACTAATAAAGTCTCCGACCATCCAGAGAATAGGTGGACGTGGCATTAAGGGGTAAATTTGAATGTATGCCTTCAGACGACATCTCTGAAACTACGGAGCAGATTTCAACTACATTTGGCAGGTAAATTGACTGTATGCTTTACAACATCTCCTCAGACGCTATAGCGTATATTGTCAAGCTATGCTGTCGGGAACTTGTGTTTCTGGTAGGGTCTTCAAGTCAGACAGGTTGAAGGGTAGATACCAGACAAAGATCTGCACGTCCTTCGGAGGGAACACTAAGCTGACGGTTTCGTGTACATTTGTACAGGAATTTTTAACCCCCTGGCACGACAAAGATCTCCATGTAAAGTTCGATAGAAAAGTAGGCGGAAACGCCGATACATGGGATCATCCTTTTTCTGAACTATCTCTATTCCTTTTGTTTCTCGTTCCTGTCATCGCTTCTCTTCCTGACCTATCTTTTGGTTTTTCTCCGTTTTGTCACAATATCGGTGAAAGATTCCGGACGTGACTTTAAGCCCTAATTAAACAAACAAACAATACACCTAGCTGATCCAGATGAACGTTAAGGCCCAATGGGCCTCTTGTTTTTTTAAATGAATATTCCTAATTGTGATTTGTTGCATTTAAACCAAAATCTGCTGTAGAAAAATGCATTTTACATACATAAAAAGTTATTTATCAAACTTGTCAACCTTATTTGATATCTAATTTTGTAAAGTTGTCTAAAATGGTAGAACATTTTATAAGCAAACAATCATACGGTTTTTGTATTAAACAGTGCAAGTTTTGCCTGATATTTATTTCAATATTTTGAAACTGTTGGTTATGTTAATCAAATACACGTATGTCGTGTAATAGGTTAATGTTACCATTTATCTGTTATTTTATTGGCCTCAACATGTAATTGTAAATGTTGTCAAATGTGAAATGCAATGCAAAGGTACGATATACATTTTTCCGACTGAAAATCAAATACAAATAGCTTCCCTTCCAGATGTCAATTTGATAAATGTTTCTTGAATAGAGTCATGTGGTAATATGGTTTATAAGGTAGGAAGAAGATCATGTAAACATTTTTGGTCGACACTTTGTTTAGTGATGGTTTGTTTGTTTGTTTGGCCTCGCTGTTATTACACAACGGTTGACATACATGTTTTTGAGATAGGGCTTTATAATATCTATACATTTGTCCGACTGAAAATCAAAACAAGGATGTCCATTTGATCAAATTAAGTATGTCTATTTGATAAAAGTTTCTTGACAAAGTCATGTGTATTGAATATTGTAGGGAGGGAATCGTTTTTGATCGCTGTTATTACAGAGCAAATGGCATAAAAGTTTTTGATATTGGTTGATATTTTGTCTTTACTGCTGTTTGCATTCAAAAGTGATATGGTCGCCAGCACGGTACATCAGAGAAATCTGACAATTGCGTTTCTAATATATTTATTGACATTGTTCTTATGTTGCATTTATATTTTTCGACACATTGTGTTCTTTATAGTTTCCTTTGTCTAGTGTGAAGTATAGTTATTATCTGATATGATGACGACATATTTCTAGCTCCTTGACATCTGTTTCCCCTGATCTTGTCTTTCTCAATTTAATTCAACTCGTCGAGGGCCGTTGATTTGTGGCTTTAACTGGCATTCTCTGTATTATCTTTAAAAACGTGTCGCCCCTCAGAGTTTACATGTTTAGATTATAAGAATATCTCGTCAATATTTTTGCTCTCGTTTTAAACCATTTGAAGCGAAGATTCAACGTGGACGTCTCCTATACATATCACGTGCGTCGTTAACATTATCAACTTTCTCCAAACTGTGAGATCAATTACAACCAAAGTTTGCAGTAAGCATCATATGAGGAAGAGGGTAGGGATTGGACTCCAACATACTCCACAATGATGCAATTGGGACATTTTTATCAAATTGCACATAAATAATAACCCAGAAGGCCTAAATTTTAATGGTTCCATGTATAACAAGATTGGGCATGCTCAAGATGCGATCCTTGGATCAAAGTGGGTTGCGCATATTCATAGTATCGTGGTCAAATTTCAATATTATATGTTTTCACATAGTCTACTGCTCTAAAAACTACTGGACCATTATCAATCATTCTTCGTAGAAAGTACTCTTGTGGTAGAACATTATGAAGGGGATCTGGAGCAACTGGCATATTGATCTAAAGGGGTAATTTGACAAATTTCAAAAACATTTCTTCAAATATTACTAAAAGGCACATAACTTAATGTTTTTCATCATATGTATCATCCTTCGCCTTTAGGAACCAAGTTTCTCCCTGTATACTGAACAAATTTCAGTTCCCACGTTAAATATTTCTGACCAGCCAGTGCTGTGAACTGTACATTATCTCATGTATCATATGCTGTAATCTGAGTTTTCAAATAAAGCTTTGTTTTGCTCTATTCTGTCTTTGACCTAAGGTATACATTTGGTAGTGCTAGGGTCGTCATTACGATTCTACAAAAGCAGTCTACTTCTAAGTTGTTTCTGACGATCGTTATGTCGTTGTCCTCGAATTTTAGAGAAAAAAAATCTCTCACACAGAAAATTGGGTTTTCTCCAACCTTTTGAATATAATTTATTTGTGGTACATTGTACTTCTAGTTTTATAAGTTACTCTGGATGCGAGTTGTTGTTTGTTTGTGGATGTCCTTTGTTTTTGGTGTTCTATGTACCCTTGTTTGGACACCTGTTTAGGATCTACGTAACAGGTTTATGAAATTCCAACAGATTCTGGATTTGCATGACAATGTCAATACGGGCACTTTGTTTATATATGTTTGCCTTTGACTAAAATTGTATTCCTTGGTTTGTTTTGTGATGGATTGTAGTGGTCAGTTATGACACATTTTCAATTGATCAGCTAAAAAAAGACACAATTGCCACAGATAATGGTTGTTAGTTTATTCCAGTAAATGTCACTGGGTGCCTGCAATTAACACCCCAGAAAAGGAACTCCAGTTGCTGCCATCAATAACCTCACCGACACCACCATTATGATGAATCCAAACTTTATCTCCCACATTCAAATACAACACTATTACTTTGGAAGCCTCCGCATTGTGACTTGTGGATTCCATTATACCGACTTGTGTACCATTCATATAAAACTCTATGATCAAGTGGTTTGCACTGTTTGACGAGTCCTCGTGTATAGTAGCTGAAAACAGGTAAAGGCCAGTCTTCGAAGCTGAGAAGAATCCGAATTGAGGGTCGTACGCATTCCCTGTGTTTGTTACAACCCTGTCGAATATTATCGTTTGTGGGGTATTTAGGCTGACCTTATCTGCACTCAGTGTTGCATAAAATCCAATTCCTGATGTTGTTAGACCTGTTATTGTGAAGGCACGGAAAAATGATGATCACAAAATAAAATGTTAATGTAAAAGAAAACAGACATGATATTATGTGTCAACATAGATACTATATTTATTGGTGACCTGTTTCAGTTTGCAAGTCTGTATTGTAATAAGGTTTTTTTGAGTATTTTTTGAAAGAAATATAATTTAAAAACTTACATTTATAATTTTTGAACCAATGAGTATTCTATTCAATTCAAAACCTCGCCTCGCCTGTAATATTTCTGTGTTTTAATTTTAAATCAACATAACATCAAACAAAGCATAAAACAGTAGAAGGTTAAACATGCTATTCAAAAGTTCAAAGTTCAAGTACATGAGTAAACTAAAGTTAAACATGGAAGTCGGTCAAAAAAGGCAATCCACAAAGGTTTAGCCAAAAAAGGAAACAAGGGTAAAATTCCATCATAGGCCCAATGCGCACCTTACAGAAAACAATAGGTATCAATCATGAGCTAATGATACTTGTATGGTTTCCCTCGCCGCCATAAGGCCAACACAAAAAGTTATTTCTTATCCCCACCCTTCACCCTTTTTTCTTACCAATCCTAAACTTGTGTGAGTAATTTGCATTAAGCAGTGTTATAGTCAGGAATCTTTCCCTGTTATATAGCTTTCAAAAACTAATCTTGAAAATGTTTTTATTTTGATCTAGAACCTACCAACCGTCATTAAATTTAACATACAAAATTACAAACTGAAACTATAACTAATTGTGGTTCGCCAAATGTAGATATCTGTAAATTGCATTTCTTATTTGATAACAATAACATTCACTTAACGAAGGCCATTGACTCCAATTTCGAAAACAGATAAAGGCAACATGCGTGACATATTTAATTATTATAACCGCTATTACCAAAACGGGAAATGCCATCAAACAAAAACGCAAATACAAATATTAAGTTTAAACGTAAACAGCACAAACTTTTATTAATAAATAAGAGCAAAACTCGATGACCACGATGGAGCAAACGTTTCCTGCTACATGTTTCATCCGTTGTGGTGTACTCTCATCTGACAGCGTTTCATTAAAGTGTTAATATTCTGAAAATTTACTACTTTTTGGTAACTTGGGAAACACAAACAATTACTACTTTTCTCTTGAGAAAGTGTAATACTGCTTTGCCAACTGGCAAAGGACAAATATATCGGAGTAAAAATTTATGTTTTCGATTTCTCGAATTTTTGTGTGGATGACAATAATTCGAGATAAGCCATGTCCCTTTTTCCGATTAATATGCCGCGAACTTTATGACAATAACGTAAACGAATCACGGTCGAAATCCAACACTTACAGTTTAAACCCACAAAAAGAACAGAAAGGTTGTGTCACCCAATATGAGAGTTGTGTTAATTTGTCTAATGTTTTATGATCGGTTGAACGAAGTGAATTAGAACATACATGAATTTAAGGAGGTTCATCACATCAAGAATTAACGGTTAATTGTTCTTGAAATGTTTATATATTAATCATAATTTCATTTACAGATGATTTTGTGAATATATAGGCATTCCAGAGAGCCCTTATTTTTTTTTGGTGAAAAATCCCAAAAATGATTTTTCACAAATTTGATGTTTTTTTTCTACAAAGAACCGACTTTATGGTTTGTTTAAAGACATAGGATGTAAGATGTCGTGTCAAAAATCAAACTGTTCGGTTGTTACATAATTTCTTTATTATCAGTCAATAAAACAACGAAAACAACGTTTAAATGTCCGTATCTATGTTCTTTCGTGTATTTCTGCACTTTTTATCTGTACATTGAATTGTTATAGTACACAGCAAAAATCAATTCAAAGTCAGCCCATATTCATACAAACCCGGCTTGACCCGAAGAATGCGCAGGCCCATTGAGGACAAACATGTCATCAGGTAAACATATTGTAATGGCATATTCTACGCATCGTTTTACATTCCGAATTACCTGTAATT
>JAUMGZ010231183.1:0-11033 GCA_032359645.1 Pododesmus macrochisma
CCACAATCAGGTATGAAAAGTACCACAGTCATGTGTGAAAAGTACCACAGTCAGGTGTTAAAGGTACCACAATCAGGTGTGAAAGGTACCACAGTCAGGTGTGAAGAATAACTAATAATGAATTCCACAGTCAGGTGTGAAAAGTACCACAGTCAGGTGTGAAAGGTTCAACTATCAGGTGTGAAAGGTACCACAGTCAGGTGTGAAAAGGACCACAATCAGGTATGAAAAGTACCACAGTCAGGTGTGAAAAGTACCACAGTCAGGTGTGAAAGGTTCAACTATCAAGTGTGAAAGGTACCACAGTCAGGTGTGAAGAGTTACTAACAATGATTATTATATACCACAGTCAGGTGTGAAAAGTTACTAACTATGAATACCACAGTCAGGTGTGAACACAGTCAGGTGTGAAGAGTAACTAACAATGAATACCACAGTCAGGTGTGAACACAGTCAGGTGTGAAGAGTAACTAACAATGAATACCACAGTCAGGTGTGAAAAGTACCACAGTCAGGTGGGAAAAGTTACTTTTCTTTGCATACATTTTTCATTAGATTATGTTGTTCAAGCACAAGCTGATGGATTCTTCATTCTAGGAAGTGACCATGAGCATTCATTTTTAGACAGTTTTCCTCAATGCAACTTTTCAAACGTAAGATACATATCTTTCAAGTCAGCAATCAAGTTGAAAGATAATTTATCATGTGTTTATATGTAGCTAGATTATGTTTTCTACTCTGTGGTTTTCTTGTTTCATATTTTCTCTTTTTATGTGGAATGTTGAATCACAGTTCCTGTGAGTGAAGAAGTCAGACATGTAAACACATGCACTTTGTTTCAAATTAATCACAATTTCTGATAAACATTTCCTGTAATAACAAATCCTTGATAACCATTTCCTTGAAGTATTCAATATTTACTTTGTTCTGTTGCAATCTGTTAGATTGTTTAAGAACATTGCATCAACTCAAATACATCATGAGTCAGGATAAAGTGTTTTAAGTCCCTTTCAACACATGTCTAGGTCATATCAAGACGGTGTCTGATTGTGACAGTGCACACTGATGGTAAATTGATAGTGCTATCTCACTGAGGAAGTGTTTGAGTATCCCATGTGTTACAACATGTCAATGTGTCTGCATCATGATATTCCAAGGAGATAGCACTATAAAGACAGACTTTAAACACACTAACAAAGCAATCTGTTTGTTTGTTTTATTGGGTTTGAAGTTCCTTTAAACACATGCCTAGGTCATATTGAGGCATTTTTTGCTTGTGATAGTGCGCACTGATAGCGACTTTTATAGCACTGTCTCACTGATAATATAATGCCACAGGCACATTGACATGATACTTTACTCGTTCAAACTATCCTGACACCAAGCCAACCATGCAGTCTCTCTCATATCCGGAATGTTGAGTGCTAAACAAGGACAAAGGCAGACATTGTCACTTAGCTATTATAATTGTACCAATACATTAATATATATAGCTTGCTATGTCAGTGCTGACCAAATTCAATATTTTCTAAATTGAATATCACATTGGTAGATAATAACTAAATCATAATTTAAAAAAAAAAAAAAAAAAATTTGGTTTGTAAAATTTAATCAGAAGATTTGTTTATGTTCTTTTCTGGGTTTACTCGGTAATTAGGATAAATTCAATACCATTACACAAGTCAACTGAATAGATATCTAGATTGAAGTATACAATTTTCAAAACTTTGTCAGGGGAAACAGAGTAAAAAATTAGCAATAGATTTTCTTGTATTTTGCATTGTTGCTGATATTTTACAATGTAATTGACTTTATATCAAGATAAATCATTTTTAAATTGAATATCAAGTCTCTTGAGGCTATTTTGGAAATTGAGTTATTGTTTCTATGTATTGAATGAAAGATGTCACTGATTATCTATGGCATACTGATGTATTAATAGATACAAGTTTTCCTATCAGGCCCTCAAGGCCTTTTGGAAATTCCAATAAAAGGTTTATTCTAAATCTGTCTGCATTAGGAATAAACCAATAGGAAATCATATTTACAAATTCAGAACTGTCTTAAACATTAAATTAAATTCTAAGCACTCGGATGAAGTTGTGAATAATTAGGCTATTGCCACTAATAAATTATATTTATATACCCAATAGACTGTAAGGTAGTATTATTCTATATTTATTGTACTAGTAAAGTCAGTTGTCCTAAAGTCAGTGACCACTGTGCACAAATGTCCTCAAGATAGTTTTATAAGCATATATATGCTATCAAAAAGACTCAAAACTGTCACCACTAGTTGAGCATAAGGTCGAGACGACGACTCAATGTAGATAGCTTACATGTATAGATATAGGTGACGACTGTCGAGTTTCTTAAGATAGTTTTATAAGCATTAATGTTAAATTAAATAGACACAAAACTGTCACTAATAGTTAGGACATAAAGGTCAAGAAGACGACTCATTGACGATATAGCTCATATGTATAGATAAAAGATTTGATTGAGTGACTATTATTCATATTTACATATACACAATATTGTCAGGTTTAATGTCTATATAAACAGCACACAATGGTTACTTTATAACTTTAGAATGTTCGCTTCAATGGAAGGTTGTGGGTTCAATCCCCGGTCGCATCACACCTGAGACGTTTAAATGTAAATTTTCTCGCTCCCAGCTAACTAAGCGCTCAGCATTTCTTGATAGGAGGAGTACTGGTTGGCTTGGTGTCAGGATAATGTGACTGAGTGAAGTATCATGTCAATGTGTCTGCTGTATATGATATTTCAGTGAGACAGCACTATAACGTTTCATCAGTTTTCACAGTCACAAGTAGACAGGGCCAGACACTGTTATAATATGCCCTAGGCCTGAGTTGAAAGGGATGTTAAACCCAATAAAACAAACAAACAAACAAACAAATTACTTGAATGCAGTTACTAGGGTAACTTGCTATGTAAAAAGTTTCGTAAGGATTCGTGCACCATTATGAAATATTAATAAAATGTTAGAAACTCCAGAGTATGACAGTAAAGTATTAAGAACTCAATAGTTCTTTGGTTTTATATAATAGGAAATCCATAAAATGAGTATGTTATCTTTTTGTACTGTTTTATATTCCCCTGGAGAATATCCTATTTCTTATTCTGGATTATCTCCCCTTTAAATTCAGAATTCACATCCACAAATTCATGTTTTTATTGAACAGAATTAACAATTCATCAACGACAACAACATTTCCGCCAACTCTAGCTGCCTACCCTAATTTGTGGTGCCTACCTTGAAGTTTCGTTGTCATTTTCAAAGAAGCATCTTCAATGGCAACACCTCTGTCTCTATATAACCTAGGTAAAAACTTTAAGTAAAATAACAAGATTTATCTTTCTACTTCGTTTCCCTAATTTGTTTGCAGCCATTAGCGGAAACAGTATTTTTTGCCTTATCAATTTTCTGATTATTCATTTGATCTTTTGACTTACTTTTTCAGTTAGAGGATCGTATCACAATGCTGTCCAGACCTAGGGAGGTGTTGGTGATTGGGTCTAATACAAGCTTTATACAACAGAAAACTGTTCTACAGAAAGCATTTAGAGACAACGCATTAGGAATATATGAAAGAAAAGGTAAAATGCTTAAGTATATATCAATGTTTATTATGTACAGGGTATACTATCCATAATTATACATTATAAAGGTAATATCCTTAATTACATATATATAGATATTGTTGGAGTACTTTCTTCAATCATAAATTGACAAGGGGGTGAATACGTAAGGAAAAAATATCAAAAACTTTGTCCTCAGGCCCTCCCTCATCTATTTTAAAGCCCCAAAAAGTCCCTCATCACTCAGTTTTATTAACCCATTTTTTTCCAATGGAATAAATATATATTTAAATATCTCAATTTGATAATAATTTCTTATATGTATATTTTAATTTAAAAAAAAACCTAGAAATATACAACTTAAGTCACAACTTTTCTTAAAATAAATCATATTTTCAAAGTTTATCCTTTCATATCATTTAACACCTCAAATAAAATTAAAAAATTAAAAGATCTCCCTGCCTTATATTAATTAAAAAAATAAACCTTTAATCTGATGGTTGGTCTATGATTAAATCTATCTGTAAATAGAGAAATCACTAAATTGTACCTTTGTGCATGGGGTTGATGTGCGCCATTTATACATTATATTATGTTTAAAAACAACATTCTATATGTCAGCTATGCTATACACGTATATGTTTCTTAAAATATGAGGTATTTACAGTACTGGTAGTAATTAAATGTAAAAAAAGTTCATTACCAGCCAAATCAACACAACAAAGGTCAAATGACATGCTTTAAATGTCAAAATTCTATGAGTTATGGTACAAAATGCATTATTTAGTGACAACAGTAATTAATTAAATACCTTATTAACATTTCACACTGATTAGTCTTATAATGCTAGTCTACTTACACTGGATACAATCACAGTCATAGCGCATATTATAGTTTTAATTTATATTTCCCTGTAGTGTAGTAAATTATGTACGTAATACTCTTTTGTCCCCTACCAGTGAAACTGTGATCGCAATAGTTCAGTGGAAGAATGCTTGCTTGGTGTGTGGCAGGTCCAGGGTTCGATCCCAAATTGAGTCACACCTAGACTTAAAATTAGGATATATTATTGCTCCCTGCTTAGCACTCAGCATTTTTGGGAGGAGAAAGACTGGTTGGCTCGGTGTCAGCATTATATGACTTAGTGAAATATCACGTTAATGTGTCTGTGGTGTGTTAATTCAGCAAGACAGCACTATAAAATTGCCATAAGTGTGCACTGTGACAAGCAGACACTGTGTCAATAGAACCTCAACATGTGTTGAAAGGAATGTTAAGCCAGAATAAAAAAAAACAAATTCTACCAGTGAAACGTTAGATGAAAACATTGCTTAAGGAATATCTTGTAAGCTATTTGAAGCAGGGATTTTGTTTCCGAAGACCTTAATGATTGAAGTACATAATGAAATGACCCAATGTCATGCACTGTGACCTACTTTTTTATATGAAAGGAAAACTTTGTCCACTAGTATATTTTGTATGCTATAAGATACATGATCACCAAATTTGGTGTTGTAGTCCACCTTGGAATGGTACAGTGTCAATCACCATAAAAACTTTGACCTGTTTTAAAACATATCTTTTATACTATTTGATGCAGGTTCATCAACATTCATATGTATTACATAATGGGATGGTGCACTAGCTGTCTTGTATCACAACTAGGTCATTGTGACCACACTGGTATATATCATAACTATGTCACTGTGACCACACTGTCATATCATAACTAGGTTATGGTAACCACACTGTTATATATCATAACTAGGTCATGGTGACCACACTGTTTTGTATCATAACTAGGTCATGGTGACCACACTGTCTTGTATCATAACTAGGTCATTGTGTCCACACTGGTATATATCATAACTAGGTCACTTTGACCACACTGGTATATATCATAACTAGGTCATTGTGACCACACTGGTATATATCATAACTAGGTCATTGTGACCACACTGTCTTGTATCATAACTAGGTCATTGTGACCACACTGGTATATATCATAACTAAGTCATTGTGACCACACTGGCTTGTATCATAACTAGGTCATTGTGACCACACTGTCTTGTATCATAACTAGGTCATTGTGACAACATTGTCTGGTATCATAACAAGGTCATTGTGACCACACTGTCATATATCATAACTAGGTCATTGTGACCACACTGTCTTGTATCATAACTAGGTCACTGTGACCACACTGTCTTGTATCATTTTTAGGTCACTGTGACCACACTGTCATATATCATAACTACGTCATTGTGACCACACTGTCATACGTCATAACTAGGTCATTGTGACCCCACGGTTATATATCATAACTAGTTAACTGTGACCAAAGCATAGTTTTGCAATGCAAGTGGTGTTTGTCTGAGTTATGTTGTCTCATGACTGTGTAGGGGACTGTGCAATACTTAAGTTGTGTCTTAATTTATCTGTAATAAGTTTTGTTTATAACAGTTTTACTGACATGTTAAAAATTCAATATTGAAACTAGATTTACCAATTAGAAAATATAGTTTTCTTGTTAAGCTTTTGTAGACTATTTTATTTCATACAAAACTTGTTATATTTGAATTTATTAATGATCATTTCAGATAGAGGTATTATCATTGGGGCTCCTAGTGATTTCTCACAGTTACCTGACTGGTCACTTACATGGTGCCTAGACAAGGGGGATAACTGCACTTCTCACATGGCGGGACACTTGTTTGCCAAGGTAAACTTTACTCACTCATCCTGTATAACTATATATACAATGGCAAATTTTATTCTTGATTAATAACTGATGTAAACTTAGTTAGAAAAAGTGAAATATAGAATCAAAAACATTTATAACGTTATATATATCAAGTTATATATTGGCAGACTACTTCTTTGAGATATGGCTCATGGGATGTTGTTAGGATATAAGTATTTTGACAATGTCAGTGAAATAAAAACATTTTTAATATCTAGTTCTTCTGTTGAAGGAGAGAGAACATGAAGCGAAATAACAGAGATAACTGTTATAAGCAAGTGATGCTCCATCTTGAGTTCCTTTTGATTTTTACAGGAATTTAAACAAAAAAACAGTTTGAAATTTAACAGCTCATAAAAGTGTCATTCATATTTGAGTTTTATAGAAATTATTCAAGTCCTTGAAATCAGTTTTATCAGTCAGTTATGAAAGCATTTAAGTTATAGATTGGAATAATGTTTAATTTTACTCTGAGATAATTTACTTGACAGGTTAATCAAATGCCATCAGTTCTAGAGTTGTTACTTCCACCTAGATCTTTATGCAGCCTCCAGATGTCTCTAGCATCAATTCAAGGTAATTCTGGACCATGAGTAACAGATTATTGCTAAAACTAAAATTTGAGGGGAGAAAGGAAATTTAAAATCATAACTGGCAGAAATATACCATCCTACCATTACGACATGAAAACCTGTTTTATAAAATAATATACATATTGTTACATGTGTATTATACAATGAAAATAGTAAAGAAAGAGCATGTATGTGTATTAAGATTAACTATTAGAAATTCTATAATACTTTTATCATAAATTGATACATTTTTTAGAATCTGGACTTTCGTGTCAGTGTCAAGTATTTCCACGGCCCGATGAAGGACAGAATTTGAAAATATTTCCAAAACCAAACAGTAAACGCCTGCAATATGCCATCAAGCCTCCAGAAAGAAAGTTTGAAGAATTAAAAGTGCTGAAAACATCCATCCCTTTTGATATGGGGTAAAACTTGTGAAATGTTTTTAATTTTTATGAAATATAAAAATTCAATTAATGCATTCAAGGTTTCTAATTTGTTTCAAAGGTTGGTTATTACTACTCCTTAATAATTTGATTTGAGTGTTAAAAACTTCAATAGATTAAATTAACTTTGCAGAATATTTGCATGTGTAGAAAATCAGATGTCTACAGGTATACTGTTTTTGAGTGTTAAAATTAAGCGACAACAAAATCAAAGTATCCATTATTGGGTAATTCAAAAGTAGAAAACTGATTCAAATGCATTTTAGGGTCAATTACTCTATAGAGTAGTATCCACTAGGGGATGCCTAGGATGATTTTATAATTGCAGGGATGTAGCCACACCATGGCAAACCGGGATTTGAAATTGGAGACAACAAGAAATTTAAAGCTACATTGTTAGAGTGAGGGATAGGGTTACCAATAGTTTTGCCTAATAAGATTTCTATTATGGCTACGCCCCTTAATTGATAGAGGATTTTACTTATGTTCCTTCAGAAGTAATGCAATGTGTGTAGTTTTTCTTTTGCATTCAGGTTTCTGTTTTGAAATTTAAATTCTTATATATTTTTCAGGTTACAGCCCCCAGAGACATCTTTATGGTATTGTTCCCAGGGACTTCTTACACTGGATGGTCAAGCATTCTCTTTGCAAGTGACCATCCTCCTGACATCACTGTCTCCACTCAGGGTCCATCTGTACCCCCAGGGTCACATATTAACAGGCTTGGGGAAAAACTCAAACAAGGTGAGGGAGTAACATAAACAATGAGTATTATACATAGGTGCTCAATGGGGGCAGAAAAGAAGTAAAAAAGATTTCTTGATATTCTACAGTTTTGTTTGAATTTGTGATATCTAATTCAGTTATCATAAATGTGTTTTCGGAAATAATCACAGTTTGTATCGAGTGAAAACTCTGTCTTATAAACTAATTGTGTAAGTTGAATAAAATGGGAATAGAAAACGTGAATAAATGTATGAGATATAAGTGGAAATAATCTGTAATGAGGCTAAAACAATTTATAAGATTAACTGTTAAATACTATGTAGTGCTTATAAATCAGTGTCTTTTGATAATTGCAGGTATCACCTATAATAGTCTTTAAAGTACGTAGAATGATTATGAAGCAGTATGGTCAGGAGGCTTCTCGTATGTGGTGGAAGCGCTTTCAACAGAAAATCATATCAATTTTACTTACTACTGAATTCTCCATACATCAGAAAAATCCAAGGCGAAATTGTGGGTAGGTATTATATGCTGTGAAGAAATTCTATTTGCTATGAAGAAATTGTATTAGTTACCTTTGAAAGTTACAGATTCTATGTAAAAGACCAAAAAAAAAAAACCACTTGTTCTAATTAAAATTTTAACAGAAATTCAGATATCTTCTATCAGACATATTTTTCTCAGATATTTACATGTTTTTTTTATCATATTAAATAGGTGTCCTAGATGTTTCCAACTGCTGGAGTTAGATTTACTCTTCACAAGTGACTTTCATACCATGGTTACACAGGTATTATACTAAACTTGATCTTAAACACTGAAGGGAGGGCTAATGTGGGCTTCAGCTATCATAACTTGATCATTCATTGCTGTCTGTCATTGTCGTAAACTTTTTATATTTTTGACTTCTCCTCTAAAACTAGTGGACCAATTTCAACCAAACTTGGTAGGAAACATACTTAAGGAAAGGGTATTCAGATTTGTTCTAATTATGCTCCTCTGCTCCAAGGAGCCAAAAGAAGGGGGAAATTTGACAAAATTTCAAAAGTCTTCTTATAAACAGGAAATCCTAGAGTTTTAAGATTGCATAGTAATAAATTATTGACATGACGAATGTCTTGCGTTTTGATGACATCACTGCATCTTTTTTCTCGTAGATTTTCTTAGCCTGGAGCATAACTAGCATGACCTAGACTTTTAAAAACTTGGTATACAAATGTTTCCTGGCATGGCAGTGTACAGCATACTAACATACCTCTTTCTCACAAATTTTCTTTGTCTGGAACATAACTTCATCATTATTTGACTTGGATTTACAAAATTTAGTAACATACTAAAATGGTGCGAGTCTGGCTTTTTTGGTAGAGTTATTGCCCCTTCTAAACAGTTCTGTAGGACAACTTCGTAGGAACATTGTCAGTGTGTCTACGAACTCAATCAATATACTTATGACAAGCTGAGGAAATTAGTCTTCCACTTAGCTCTTGTTCAATTTACATCAATAGTAAATTTGAATACAATACTCGTTTACAGTCAACAATCATTTGTAGATTATTTTTGACATCTTTTCTATTTTGTATGCATTGTACGTTCCTTTGAAACATTATTACCAATAGTGATACGTAATTATTTTTTTATTAAAAGATGCGATCATCAGAAGCAGCTAAAATGTCTGCAACATCTGACATAATTGAAGACACAGTGTCAATGATGACTTCCTTGGAAACTGTTGCTATGGATGTAGCTCTAGCCTTGGACGAAGTTGGTCAGGATGTTTTTGTTGATAGTGAGGTAAGTAAATACTTTATCAAACTGAAATAGACATATTAGTTGAGGTCATCAGGTTTCACCTTTAATTTGCTAATAAAAGTTTAAAATGTTTCCCTTTTAGTTAATAATTGTATTTTTTTTTTATGCCCCTGCCATGAAATGGGGGTCCCAAAGTTTTCCAGACTTTTTTAATACACCATAAGATAATGACCTGATGTTTGTTTATTACCTTATTCTTATTGGTTACGGATCAAGTTCGAAATCCCAGGCAATCATTTCAATGTTTTGCAAGAGTTATGGCCATTATCACTTTAGATGTTTATGGTTTTAATAAGCTGATACTTGGTATATTAAATTATCCTAATGGGTTACGATAGATAAAGTTCGAATCCTGGTCCGTCATTTCAATTTTTTGTAGAATTATGGCCCTTTTATCTTAGAATTTTTTTTTCAGTGCATCATAACATAATAACTTATACATTGTATATTACCTTTCCTACCTTTGTTACTGACTGAGTTTAAATCTTGGTCCTTGATTTCATTTTTCTGTAGAGTTATGGCCCTTTTCACTTTAGAAATAATTAACCATACAATATTTACCATTAAAGGTTACAGATGGAGTTTGAATCACAGACCATGCACAATTTAATTCTTCAAGTTTTGTTCCTTATCACTTGGAAAGTTTTTTATATGGTTTTTATGTTCCCTAACGAACTGAAGCAGGGGCATTCATGTTGTTCTGACATGGTCTAGTTTCTGTATGCATTCCCCGTTTTTGTATTATTTGCCCTTATCCACCCACTAATTTCGGTTTTTCGAGTTTTTTATTTCAATAAATCTTTGAACTGATGTTCTTAGTATATGATAATATAAGACTCTTTCATTTGTGTGTGTAAGATAGGGATCATATGCACCCGATGGTGGAATATCCCTATCTTACACACACGTGTATGAAAGAGTATTTTTCTCCCATAATATCTGTGTTTTGCATAGATTTACATAAGTTTGAAGTGATTGAAATTTGAAAAATGTACATTCGCACCATGTTTATGCTGCATTTACTATGTCACAATTAAGATGTGATGCAATTTGATTGGTTATTTCCCACATCATGTGGGTATGTAAGATAGATTTTTCTTACATGGCTTTCTTTCATAGGCAAACTCTATC
>JAUMGZ010231194.1:0-11032 GCA_032359645.1 Pododesmus macrochisma
TTCTTCTTCTTCTTCTTCTTCTTCTTCTTCTTCTTCTTCTTCTTCTTCTTCTTCTTCTTCTTCTTCTTCTTCTCCTCTTCTTCTTCTTCTTCTTCTTCTTCTTCTTCTTCTTCTTCTTCTTCTTCTTCTTCTTCTTCTTCTTCTTCTCTCTGTTTTGTTGTTAGAAGAATTATAGACTCAAACAAAATGACATTTACCCACGTATGAATTTGAAGGCATTATATCGTTTTTAATGTTTACTCGTTAATACATCATAAAAATCCAGATTTCTTACTACTTTTGATACCTTAAGCACATCTTAACCTTCGAAATTTTAAAGTGTATTAGTGTATGTAGCCCATCACTTTTAGGAACGTGCTGTGAATATGAATGGGTATGATATCGCCTAATGTAACCTACATTTTATACTATAAAAGATTGTTCTCGTTCACACCGAGTTCAAGCTCAATTAAACGACATGATTTGAATTTGAATACAATAATTATATAGCAGATCTATGAATATTTTCTTAAGATACATATTCAACACAATGGAACTTATTTATACTGACCCGGACCACATTTAGGTGCTAGATAATTTGTAAGTCTTTGTACTTGTTTTAAATAGTATATATTAACTACAGGAAGTCCTTATAAATCTTTTCTATCGTTGTCATACTAAGACGACCATGCAGGGAGGGTCTAGTGCAACGCCCTCAAACATTCTGCTTTAAAACATAGTTTCATTGGTTTCCAAATTCATAATTTTTGCGTCATTCGTACATATGTTTTTTTGTTATAGATGTTATATGATTAGTGTGTTTAAAGTATATAAGGAAGTCACGGCGTAAAAATTGTACATTAGATGTTTAAAAAGCAGTCTTGGGAAAGGTCATCTTCGCTAGCCAACGTATACGAATCACTTCCTTTCAGTTCGCTTATCCTATCGTAAAAACGTAGTGTAGCGAAACTTGGCTTGCGAAGATGGGGAAAGGTAGAAAATAAAGGACTTTAGACGAAGGAGATAAAATTTAACGTAACAAAAAGTTAGATATGGTAAACCAAATATTTGATTAAAGCTTTCAAAAGTGGTCGCCAATAAGTTGTCATGAAAACTAAAACCCTGAAAAACCCCGAACAAGAAAGGTAACAGAATGGAGCAAGTGTCTCGTCAAGCCCTTAGTCCTCGAATATAGGTATTGCCCGTATGATATGAGAACACACTTTGCCGTAAATATCAAGATGGTCCGTCGGATGGGGACTAAAAATGGCGGTCCCGTGTCTTGGTAGAAGCAGAATTGCTAACGAAACCAGTTGCAGTAAACAAACAAAAAAGACAAAAGTAGATTCCGAATCAACTATCGGTAGAGCTTGCTCATTCCCACTACAATGAGTAATGAAGGATAGTGCTCGTGAGATGTTGTGAAATACCTGCAACAGGTGTGGTAAATTAGCAATATATTGATTGTAAGGGTGTATGAAGCACGACTGTAAACGATATACTGTAGTGTCATCATCAATAATATACACGTGTATAATGGCCGAAACGATATCGTATTAAAAAAATATTACTGTATTTTGTTAAGCTAACAGACTCGACTGATGCGTTTTAGTATATTATAAAAGTAACATACTCTATATATCAGTATATAATGCATTTTAAGGTAACACACCCTACAGGTATGTATTAAGTGTAATTTAATTAAATACAATACACACATTCAAGAAAGCTCTTTGTCAATTCATGCAGTGACAATATGTAAGATTACATTACGTATTAAGAATGTCCTCTATAGAAACTAAAGAAAATGTACTTATATTTAAAAAAAAAAAATATAATAAATAGAACATTTCACAATGATTTCATGAATGTTAAATAAATTCCACTCGAATGATAACAAAAAACAGATCTCCCACTCGTGTGGACAGCCCTCTTCGGTGTGAAGTATATTTCATATTCGTAACAACACTGTTAAATATCCACTATGTATTCGGGTTTTCATATTAACAGTTTCCTGTTGTGATCTAATCTTATAAAGGAGCGGGGAGTGGACACGGTAATATGTGCAGGGTGATTGTAAGGTTTAAATCGTGATTATATTTTACACGCAGTATTCATCATATGAATTGAATCACTGGATTGTGCATTTGGCTGGGCCAATTTTTGTTGTTTTTTTTTATCTTTGTCACTAAAGATAATCTTGCAGAATTACATTTACCATACCTTGTAACCCTATGCATCCAGCAACAAACACTTGATACTTGATAACTCACGTGAGCCGTGTGAAAATATATGCTAAACTTTGATCTAGGTGTCGCCACAGTACAGTTGCATGATCTAGGTGTCGCCACAGTACAGTTGCATGATCTAGGTGTCGCCACAGTACAGTTGCGTGATCTAGCTGTCGCCACAATACAGTGGGTGATGTATTAATCTAGGTGTCGCCACAGTACAGCTAGGTGATGTTGAAATCTAGGTGTCGCCTCATTTACCGTAAATATTAGTTTTTGGAAAGTAAATAAGTGGAACTTGATTATTTTACAGAATTTTAAAATGTCATGCATTAAACGCCAGAACCAAGAGGTAGACACCAGCGTATGCCTAAAATGTAAGAACCCTCAATAGTCCGAATTTACCTTGTAGATAATTATATAAATACCCACAGTAGCTGGTTATCTAGAGGATACAATAGAGGATAATTTAGCTCAGTATTTTGTTTTAAATGACACGTAACATCGCAGTGGGTGTCACATGTGCATGTAGCAAGAAACCCTTACGATATCGCGAACACCTGGTTTCGAATTCGCTTCTAGTTTTTTAATAGGAGTTCGTGATGTTTCCTTTTTTAGTTAATAAATGTATATTTGGTTATTTTTTTCTGTGTGCGTCCAACATTTTCCTTTTGTTTTCCCATGTCCATGGACTTACGGCTTTAGAATATCGTCTTGGTTTTTCGAATTACCACTTTACTTTTATTGAGTTTGATTGGTTTCTAAGTCTTCAATAAGTAAAGGATGAATTTTTAAACTGAATCTCGGAAGCACTGTACGTAATATCAATTTTGTGTTAACATGTCACAATGTCCTGTAGAATGTACCTTGAATAAATGCCATTCACACATTATCATATATATATATATATTATCATTCTTTACTGTGGTGTGAGATGATTATTGATATTAAACGCCCTGCATCAATCATATGACGTACGATGTGTATTCTACCTTTAGATGGATGATTCGCAATTAACGCAACACCTTGGAAACACGTTTATATGATAATGATAAACATCTTAACGTGACCTTAACATGCACGAATATAAGAGTGAACTCCTCGTAAGTAAAAACCGTGTTTAAGTGTGTCTGATGCATACTTTAAATAATATTGATAACTTACTAAAGGACAGTAGATTTAGACGTTGGTATACCACGCTTGAACTTCAAACTTAATGTGAACATATTATGAAATATTTGAAGCCTGCCGGGGACTAGTAGTGGTAGAGTGACGGATGAGTTATGTGGCATGTTCAACTCTATATATCGCTGATAACCTTTAGGTCTCCTTGAGGCGGTTTAAAGATATATATGCTAAATATTACCACAGATGCATGGTAATGCCTTTGTTTTTAGTAAGGACAAAATCAACTCCCGTAATTAATTCTATCACCTTATGTGTACGTACATAATATAGTCATGATAGATATAACTGAACTTTACAAGACCCTTTAACGTGATACTGTACACTGTTATGCGAGAACTGGTGGATTTAGGTTAGAATGTATACGTGTAAGTACTCCGATTATCGTGTGTTATAACGCACCTTTATTAATCTTTAATTTACATCTAGCTGACAGGTGAGAGTTCATACTTATCTTAGTTGTCTACATGCACAGCATGTAGCAGTGTGATTACTGCATTTTTGATCATTCTGCAAATTGAGAATTTGTGTCCCTTCAAAATTGTGTTATTGTAGCTCAAAATGAAACCAGTTTTTTTTTTAAATTTACATGTTTTACATAAGTATACGGGAAATTTTCATAAGTATATGGGAGTTTTACATAAGTATATGGGAGTTTTTCATAAGTATATGGGAATTTTACATAAGTAGATGGGAGTTTTACATAAGTATATGGGAGTTTCACATAAGTATATTGGAGTTTTTCATAAGTATATGGGAGTTTTACATAAGTATATGGGAGTTTTTCATAAGTATATGGGAGTTTTACATAAGTATATGGGAGTTTTACATAAGTATATGGTAGTTTTTCATAAGTATATGGAAGTTTTACATAAGTATATGGGAGTTTAACATAAGTTTATGGGAGTTTGACATAAGTATATTGGAGTTTTACATAAGTTTTACATTAGTGTACGGGAGTTTTTCATAAGTATATGAGAGTTTTTCATAAGTTTATGGGAGTTTTTCATATGGGAGTTTAACATTAGTGTATGGGAGTTTTTTTTTTAAGTATATGAGAAAACCTTTGACTAGAAACCAGGAAGTATGTTCCTGTGTTAAAGTTAGGAGAGGTCGTGTGATTGTTGTAGTCAGTGACACTGAGATATGTACATATTATATACAATCTTTAGAAAACTATCAACTGTGACGGCCAAACTTTTAAGTAACACCCAGTAAATGATACGTCTCATTTGTAAAGAATTAATTTATTTTCGTAGACGCTTGAATATAACGCAAGTGCTGTGCATTCTTGAAGGCCTCCATGTTCATACTTAGTTTTCACAACAAGGGCGTGTTAACTTCAAGACCATTCTGCTTCTAAAAAAAATCACGAACTTTGAAAATAATGTTTTCGAAAAGTCATATTTCTACATATTAAAATAAGTTTGTACATAGACTTATATACGTATTAAAACAAGTCAATCACACAAAAAAACAATTTAGATGCCCCCAACGTCAAACGTTATGTCCTATTTGGTCTCGCTTGCATAGATATTTTGTTTCGTTTTGTTCTAAATTTGCATGAACTGTGTGAACAGCGATCTTCTTCTTACAGTAAAAGGAAAACTCACGTGAACATTATGTTTCACTCTCTAATAAAAGAGAGGCATAAACGTACAGTTAAATGTTGGTTCCTAACCACACCCTCGATAACAGCTGCACCTAATATATGTACAACTACTAACCCATGCTTAATTGTTGAGAAAAAGATAGCCAATGCAATTGGTATGGTTATCAATAAAATAATTACTCTGTTAATGTGTGGATTCTGAATTATCTGGTGTGTCGTCAGGACATATCCCTAAAAGATAGTGAAAGCAATCTGATTAAAACCAGATCTAACTTGCTCCCGTTTATAATGTATTGATATGTCGCAGTGTTTACAGTGCGATATATCAATATAAACTGGAGCAAGTTAGATCCGGTTTTAATCAGATTATTGTGAAAGTAACATTAAAACCCTAATAAAACAAACTGGTTAAGTATACTGTTATTCCAAAATCTAGTTTAAAGATGTACATTCCAAATAGTAAAACAACAACAAAACGGTTTACTGAATTTCCTGAGAAAAATCCACATACTAAATCATAAAAAAAAACTATTTGATTTAAACACTGTGTTACGCACTTCATTCCTCGCGTGTGAAAGAAGCATTCTTTAATTAAGTATTTAGATGTGGTAATATATAGATATGCACATATATAGTCCCTTTTTTGATCGTTTAAAGAATCGCAGAACGTTTTCGTATACATAATGTTTATAAAACGACAAAGTTAAATAAATGTTTCGCCTTTTATATTTTTCAGAATCTGACGTAAAGTTTACTGCACTTCCTCGTCTGTGGAGGTATCCGTTCTTCAAAATGGACGGTGAATATACAGTGGAATACTTGGGTTGCTCCATCCTAGCCAAAGCAACTAGTTCTGGCTTGGGATCGATACAGAAACCATTACGAGATAAATACATTGAATACCGCAAAAACTCTAAAAATAGGAGACAAGGCCAGGAGGTTGGATTGAGGGTTAACAGAGATGGATTAACTATAACCTTCCCCGTCAGTCGTCCCGGAGAAGCCAATCAAATGTTTTATGACTTTCCTTCAATAAATTTCTTTGAGGCAGTACGTTTTGTAGCAGTGAAAGGACACGATAAGAAAATGGTCGCTGCTTTTGTTCCGATTGATCAAAATCGAGCTCCAACTTCAGGGTCTGACCGACTCTTTACTCCCCTCGAAAAGAAACATCACAATTTATTGAAACTACAGCATCCTACAATGTTAGCTTGTGTTATGCGAAGGACTTCCGGTGTAAAAGCACTTGAATGTCATTGTTTTGTCACAGAAAACGACCACGAAGCAATGAGGATTGTGTCGTATATAGGGTCCCTTCAGTACGGTGGTCTTGAACGAGAGCCATCATACGGTAGCCGGTATGGACCAGGGCAAGATCGCGAGGATATGTACGGTGGTAACAATCGCCCCCAAGACCCAGATATCGTTAGACGAGAGCACGATCATAATATCGATAATCGTCCATATCACGATAATAGATATTCGGATGGATGGGAAGGGCCTCCGGGTCGCAGAGATAGCGACGAGATAGGGGAGGATCGTTATATGGGCGAATCTCCAAGACATAATTTTCTTCGACAAAAAGACGTAGTCTATGATAGACCTCCTTATAGGGACGAGCCAGCTGAACGACCTAACAGGTTATCGGGGGATAGGGGTGGTTCAGGACATCAATTCAGGAACGTAAACAGATTATCTGCTGAGGATATGCCCCCGTATAGGGATCCCAATTCTCGACCAAACAGACTTTCAGGAGATGAGGGCAGAGCATTTCATCACGACAGGCAAAGTTCTGGAGACGGTAGTAGGTACGACGAGGAACGTGTATACCAGCACGAACGACAGCGATCTGACGAGGGAAGAATATACCACGATAGGCAGAGATCTGGTGAAATTAACCGGGATGGGCGATCTGACGAAGGTAGAATATATCACGAAAGGCAGAGATCTGGAGAAATTAACCGGGGTGATAGACACCCGATTGAAAACCAACAATATGAACGTGAGCGTTATTCCAGACCTCAAGGACGCGATGAGGTGCAAGGGAGGATACCGAGAGTTTTGTCCCCTGGGAGAAATCGGGAC
Source organism: Pododesmus macrochisma (assembly GCA_032359645.1). Lineage (NCBI taxonomy): Eukaryota > Metazoa > Mollusca > Bivalvia > Pectinida > Anomiidae > Pododesmus > Pododesmus macrochisma. The sequence goes on from JAUMGZ010231194.1 coordinate 7,093, forward strand.
CAACAAGTAATAAAACCTTCACGAGCCTTGTCACCGACTCCCAGACCCACATCCCCACGGTCACCTGGGTTACATAGACAACAGTTTAACCAGCCTCAGTCGCCCCAGTATTCACCAAGAACTGAACCATTTTTCTCTGCCTCAAATCTAGAAAGTAGACAGTTACAAGCAAAGGTAGAAAAAGAACAAAAAGCAAAACCTATAGCTAAAGTGCCACCACATTTAGTTGCTGGAGTGAAAGTGTTGCCTACTGGTTTGCTTGCTGCTTTGCCCAAAAAGGCAGAGGCTGAACCAACTCGATACGGGGATTTTTCTGACGAAGAAGACCCGTATGACAATGCTTTGTCAAGAAAAGATTTTTATGCGAGAAAAAATGTAAAATCAGATGGACACAGGTACGATTCAGGGCGAAATGAGCCTGAGCAAGACTACCAAAAGCAAGGTCCGGGGGGTTACGCACCACCGGATATACTTCCTAACAATGAAAAAAATCGTTATTGGGGAGAAAATGAAAGAAACAAGGAATACAATCACCAACCGGACGACATGTACAGAAAAAATAGTGGTAACAGAGGTCCCATTGGCAAAAGATACAGCGAACCCATCAGTGAAAATAATAATAAGCAATGGTCATTTGACGGCGAACTTAAAAAGTTCTCCAAATCAAAGCCTGAAGACGAGTATGATCGTTACGATCCACAGAAAGGGGTTTCTAACGAGTTGTCAGATATGTTTAATAAGATAGGACCTCATCGTGTGGGTGATGAAGGACCGGCTATGGGAAATACAAACTTTGAAGAAGGTTTAGGTTATCTCCCTTGATTTTGGATTTAGTGAACAACGCACTGACACAAAAAGTCTTTAAAATGGCATATTTATCATATGACGGTATACAAGGCCTTCTCCAGTCTCATTTTATCAGTTCGTGAGGCCATGCGACGGGAATAATGGAATTATTCTTCAGTATTTACCATGAGAAATGCAACGATATAGGGAAACTGTATATTAAGCACACATTTCAACAAAAATGTCCGCTTTAAGTATTCATTTTTTAACATATATATTTAAAAACGAACCTATGTTTTTGTTATCATCGAACACTAACTGATAATTCGTAACTGACCGTAAACACTACAACGTTAAGTGTATAAATTGTTATCAGCTACTAGTATGTGAAAACTTATAAAATCTTGGTTCAATTTCTCTTGGATAAAACTTACCTCAGTATATAACAAGTTGGGTGTTTTTGTTTGCAAGTCTAGATAAAAAATTATGTGAGCCCCCTTGCATTTATGTGATAATACCTTAAATTTGACCGTTAACATTGTCAACAAAACTGTGCTATAAAATACTTACCTATATTATGTAGTTCAAGATAAGGATACACGTTTCTTTGTGTCATGTGTATATATACATGTGTACACTTTATTATTAGTGCATCGATAGGTAATATTGTAACCTGTGAATCATCTATAGCGCTGGAATAGTGTACATTACTTTTTTTAATACATTGTGTTAGTTTTTTCATCATTCATGAGTAAAGATCAACCTACCATAGTCGCATTCATTTCTTTATATTTTTACTTATTGCATAAACTTATTACAGCAATCTAATGTTTGTTTTATCTCATTCGGACCTTCTCGGCCAATGTTTTTATAAAAATGTTAGAGTGTAAGAGGTCCGAGGTGTTCCGATTGTATTTTATCTGTACATTATATGTAAAAATTGTAATTCATACAGTTGTACATATATATATATATATGATATTTGTAACGATTGTATGTGCTATAATTACGAAGGTAGTATTGATTTCGAAAATGTTTCCTACTGCCAACGTCACGTGTACATCATCCAGATCTGAAAAAACCCTGAAAACTTGAGTTGTAAAACTTTTAAAATGATGAAATAGATTTTACTTTTACGAATTAGCGTTCATATATTGTTGGAAGTTCAGCAATCTTCTTGATATATTCCAATTTTTTATCATAAGTATGTATATTTATTGTTTATTGAAGATGCAAGATCTGAAAAAAGCAAAATTCCAAGTGTATGGTGACTGACAGTCAATTTCTTGGTAATGTTGAATACAACTTTTTATATACAAGTTATAGCATTGACCGTTTTAGTCATAGTTTAGTTCGCCTATTTTTAATTGAATGTTACCATTAGAACTTTTAAATTTCTCTTTTGTGATGATCTGAACTTTTCATTTTGTTATTATAAAATTTTAGCAGTACACATATTCAAATACAGTCTTAATCATTTATAACTAAAGGGCATGTGTACTTTGATATCTTAGATTTTATTTAATTTGGTGTTTTTTTCTCATTTGGAATTTGAAAAGTGTTTGTAGTGTCCAATTTGTCTCTATCCATTATGATGTGTAGTTGGTGATACTTCGAATGTAAATTCTATTTCTGATCACTCCTTTATAAACTTTCAAAAGAAAAAATTCAAAGATAACCAATGTGTATGTGTTCTAATTGAGCAAAATATCAAAAACATTATGTAGACAATAAAACATTATTTAAATCACGTTCATCATTACATCATTTAACACATACTTGATTTTTACAAAGATCACTAGAATTAACAAAAACCATATATGTACTACAAATTTTATCACTATACTCTCACTTTTTACTCCAAGAAAAGTTACCAATTGAAAAGGTCACGATAAACCAAAATATAAATGTATATAACCAAGAAAAGTAATAGGACACATTCATTATTTACGTTGTTATTTTAACATCACACAGCTTATACAAGGAATTATAGAATTAAAGTGATATACCACACTTACGTTATTTTAAAAACCATTAGATGGTATTTAGTTAATTAGGAAACATTTTATATACCGCGGTCTACTTATTATGTTTAAACGGTTTACATATTTTTCCTTTTCAATATATGATTAAATGTGTGTATGTGTTATATATGCAAATGTTTATGTTATTCTTTTGCTGTATGTATATATGCAGCATTGAGTGAGGTCTAAGGGGAGATAACCCGCTATGTTTTTCATCTTTACGTTTTAAAGTTAATAATTTATTTTTACATGCGAAAGTATCTGATACTTATGGGGTTGATAAATGCTGTACTCTTTTTAATTGAAGCATATTTTAGATAGTATCACAGTTTTAATAGATTCAAGTGCATCGGTTTTTTATCGATTCGAATGACCGTCTTGTTACTAGAAACACCGACCTTCAAACGCTGATCACGATACTGCCAATTACGAATACGATTATGAATAGAGATTATGAAATGAAAATAACAATTAAATATGAAACAATAAAATATGTTAAACCATTGTTACCGTTTCCTTGCTTACTTTCTTACCTCTTTAATTCAGTAAATGGAAACTTGGTCAAATTATTGACTAGAACAATTGTACAACAGGACCGTAATGAAGGTATTTTTATTATGATCTAATATAAAATAAGAATTTTCTGAATAAAAACGACCCAAGGCTCTACTACGACTACACCCTGTATTAATTGAACCTGTATTTTGATTTTTGTGAAGTATTAATACATACAATACAATACAATACAATACAATAACTTTACAAACTATCGGTCGCCCGTTTTACTCTTGATGTGCCTCAGTACTTATGTGAACTGCCACGGAAGCTGTATTTGATGTATGATTTTTGTAGAAATAATTCTGTTCGCTTGTGGTAGTAGATTGAACACTTTTGGACATCTTTAATAAGACATGATTTTTGTTAAGAATATAAATATTGTATCTTTGAATAACACTTGGTCTCCAGTGCAAACCTCTTGTTGTGCACGTATGAGAGGTTTTGGGAAGAAACAAATCCCAGAACTGCTGCCCTAAGGACAATCTGATTAAAACAAGATCTACGCTGCTCCCGTTATTTGGATATCGCATCGCAGGGTAGATCTGAGGAACACCAATTGTTAAGGTCGTTGG
>JAUMGZ010231205.1:0-21259 GCA_032359645.1 Pododesmus macrochisma
TTTTCTCACGCTCGCAACGCTCGCGATCGCTAAGGACGAGATCAGAAGTCTTCGACTTCTGAACCTCGGCCAAAAATGTCTTTTTGTCTATCTTCCTGTCTCCTCCTTCAATGGTGGGTCAGATTAGGGGAAATATATATCTATATATATATATACATTTATATATCATCCATTCTTGACATAATTATTAAGACTTTTGCATTGGTTAAACATCAGGAGACAAGTTAAGAACATATCAAAGATAAAAGGATTAAACCAAATGACAGCTTTACGACTATAGGACGTTACCTTACTGCTTGGTCTAATTACTACATCTCCATGGTCCATTTCTGACATAACCTTCTCACATTCTTTATAACCAATGTTCTGGAAGTTTGGATGAGCTATAACTCTTTTGATATATGCTGAAAAAGTAAGCAGTAAATTCACAGGTTATTTTTTTTTCTTTTCTGGAGAGATAATCCAAGGAAACTTATGAGTTCGAACATTGAACAGATTTACAAGTGTCACTTTTGTTTTTACTTTCCAATTTTGTCTTCTTTATAAGAAGTGTGTATCTTAGGAACATCCTAATATTGGCTCATTCAGAACAAACTTTCTCTTTCTCGGGATTCACATTCTTACACAAGGGCTGCCATTAGGGATTATTTCATGCAGAGTCCTGATAATGTCCTTATCATGCTCTATACATGTCATACATATTTATGATTGCTACACAAGTTGGTTAAATGTATTACTTTGGCGAGCTTGTTGCTTTCTCTTCTCTTCTTCTTTTTCAGTGAGTGCCAGTTCTGTATCAGCATCATAATAAATATCTCTTGGCGGTCTGAAAATGAATGCATGTTTTAAGTTCATCTTTATTTTTTAAAACAGTTAAAAGCAAAACAAAATTGATATTGGGCATACATGTCCATCTGGTTAAAACAGCCCTACACTGGTATTTGGTATTGGCATTTGGTTGGTTCGTTAAAAGATTTTGAAATTTTCCCCTTCTTGATTCCTAGTGTGCTATCTGAGGGCTGTGCTCCACCATTTAAAGAAATGTGTATTTCATTCCTCCCAAAGATGCCTTTTATGAAGTTTGGTTGAAATTTGTCCAGTGGTTTTAAAGAAACTTAAAATGTTTGCTACCTTGTTAAACTTTGACCCTAACAGTAGTAATCTAAACTTGACCTTGGGGTTATGACTTGAGCAAACTTGTTTTTTTATGCCCAAAGGTTACTCCATATATGAGCAAGTGTTAAACTCTAGTTTTCTAGTTTATAAGATTTTTTAAAAAATGTGGTCAAATAATCCCTACTTTGGCTTTGTAGTGGTATCCTTTTAAGACCAAGCTCTATGATAAGAATACATCTTAATCCCTTCCCTCAAGTATGCTTCCTACAATGTTTGGCTGAAAATTGATCTAATGATTTTTGAGTAGAAAATCTGAAGTTGATAAAAATAACTTGCTCTAGCAATCAACTTTGAACTCAAAATAAACAGCCTATTTTTGCCCCCAGGGTCATGCCCAAACAAACTTGTTTCTCCATGCCCATGGGTTACCATTCAAGTCCAGACTTTCCTGTTTTCTGAATTTTGTTCTAAATTTTTCCCATGATGAAAAAAGAAATTGAATTTTTAATCTAGCAATACAGAAGTATAAGTAATGTTAATTCATTATTAGGTTAATATTTAACAATTAACAGTAATGGTTGTTTATATCTGGACTGATTGATTCTCTTTAATTTACAATTCATGTTTCGATGGTAACTTACTTCCAGTGATTCTCTTTGTCTGCTAAATCTGAAGTTTTACATGTAAGATCCACTTGAAACCTGTCGATGTCAATCTTTGTGATACGGCAGTGTATCGTCATGCCTTGCTGCAAAACAAAAGAAGAAATAACAGTACAAGTTAAAGTAAAAGGGTTAGGGACTAAAGAAAGCATGTGAAGTTGTGGAGTAAAACAAATCTAAAACACACAAAACATGAAGTTTAATTAAAATACTTTTTGCTGAATCCATATTCATGATAACAACTAAAATGCTCATTTGTCTGGTGCAAAATACTCAAAAATTAATTTTGTTTGTCTATAATATTACCTTGACTCTGTCCTCCGGATTCTTGATATGTTTGTCACTGATATTCTTGGTGTGAATGAATCCAGTTACTCCATTATCCAGTCGGACTCTTACACCTACACTGGTACCAGGACAGTCTCCAGAATCAAAGTGACTCCATACCTACACATACAACACAAGCAGCACATTGACAAAGATTTACTTAATATTAAACATTTAATCAAAGTGACGCCATACCTAGACATACAACACAAGCAGCACATAGACAAAGATTTACTAAATATTAAACATGTAATCAAAGTGACGCCATACCTACACATACAACACAAGCAGCACATAGACAAAGTTTTGTTTAGGATAAGTTATGTGTCATATACTGTCTATCTAACATGAAAATCAGAAAACTGATTCAATAAGATAACAAGAAATTATTTAAATTCAGAAAATTTATTTTATTATCAAGAAAATAATAATCCCATTTTAGTGCAAATTACAAACTTTTTGGTTGTACATGAATTATAATCAAGTTCTTGTCATTTGGACCCAGGGCATTTAGGATATGATGTTTAATTAATAAGTGTTATAATGAGACTAGTTTTGAATAGCTAACTTTATCAAATGTTGCAATATTTACGTTGAGCTCCAAGTAAAATTAAAACCAAATTCACCAGATATAGATTGTATTAAATCTATCTTATATGTATGGTTAATATTTTTTAGCTACCTCACTGAAATCTGGGAAGTCATCTTTGTTACAGAATGGACACTGCCATAATCCAGTTTCTTTATTTCTAACAGGATTAGCATTGTCCAGCTGTTCTCCATGTGGTCGACGGCGTACTATACCAGCCACACTGACTAATACTAATTTACCTGAAAATGTAACAGAAAATGTGAGTGAACCAAGAAAACAGGTTGAAAATGTTAAACCAATACACTTATATGAAGGATATCAACAGCACACAAAGGAGTTTCTCTCTCACCACAAAAATTATTATCGTTCAGTTCAATTACAGGGCAGAACTGGTAACAAGAGGCCCATCAGGCCTTAACGTCCATCCGTTGGAAATAGGCCAAACACTAAATATTTGCATTTGAATGCTTTTGATCCCAGTGTCAAGCCTTAAACAAACTTGGTTCTCCTTGCCCTTAAGTTATTACAAAGCATTAAGCCAAGGCCTTAAAGTTCACAAGATTTTTGAAATTTGTTCAAATTTTCCCCAAAGTGGCGCCCCCTGGGGGCTATACACCATCCTTTGAACAAATCTTCTGCCAATGTTGGATGAAACTGGTCTAGTAGTTTTGGACTAGAAGTCAAAAATGTAAAAAAATAATAACATATTTGCTACATAGTGTTGAACTTTGACCATAAAACGTGTGACCTATTTTTGATCCAGGGTCACACCTTGAACAAACTTAATTCTTCATGCCCTAAAGTGACTACATAATAACGCATTAAGCTAAAGGCCATCTAGTTTATCAAAAGATTTTTGAAAATGTTGGTCCCGAAAAGGTGCCCTCTGGGTGCCAAGACCCTTTTTTTTTTTTTTAACAAATATGAACCCCCTTCCTCTAGGGATGTCTTCTACCAAGTTTGAATGAAATTGGTCCAGTATTGTTGGACTAGAAGTCAAAAATGTGAAAAGTTAACATAATTGCCATATTGTTGAACTTTGAAACCAAAACATGTTACCCATTTTTGACCCGAGGGTAAACTCTAAAACAAACTTGCCCTAAAGTTACTACATACCAAATCATTAAGCTCTAGGCCTTCTAGTTTATTAGAAGATTTTTTAATTTTGTAAAATTTCCCCCTTTTGGCCCATGGTGGCGCCCCCTTGGAGCCAAGACCCTTCATTTGAATCAATCTGAATCCCCTTCCCTAGGGATACTTCCTACCAAGTTTGGATGAAATTGGTCTATTTATTTTGGACAAGAAGCTGAAAATGTGAAAAGTTAACATATTTGCTATATTTATAGTGTTGAACTTTGATCCCAAACATGTTACCTATTTTTGACCCCAGGGTCACGTCTTGAACAAACTTGGTTCTCCATTCCTTAAAATTGCTACATTCCAAAGCTCTAGGCCTTCTAGTTTATTATTAGAAGATTTTTGAAGTGTTATCAAATCCCCCCCTCTTTTGGCCCCTGGTGGTCCCCCTGGGGGTTTAGTCCCTTCATTTGAACAAATCTGAATCAACTTTTCCCTAAGGATACTTCCTACCAAGTTTGGATGAATTTGGTCCAGTGGTTTGGGAGAAGAAAATGTGAAAAGTTAACTTGGACTGTCGGTCCAGATGGACTTAAAACTAATTGAGCAGCATCCTTTAAAGGTATAATTCCCATATTGGTCCCTCTCACACATTTATACCAGAATGTCAGGTCTGTCATGTTGATGGTGCCAGTGTTATCTTAACTTGTTTAAATATAAAAGCTAAATCTTGTTTATAGTACCGGTATTACAGTTAAAATCATTAAGTGCTTATTTTAAACAACAAATGGTATATTTAAAGGTTCCATAAAGATGAACTTACCAACGTAGAAAGTTTCTGGTGTTTCCTTTGTGATCATGTTAAATCTTTCTTCATTCAGTGGAGATCTGTAGGGTGTTCGGAGATCTTTGTAACGATGATTTAACTCAGCTCGTATGTCATACAGTGTTATGTGCTTGTCACCATACCCCTACAATACACATTTTAATATGATTCTTCAAAATGTAAGGGGAGCGAATACATCATTATTTTTCTTTTGTCATTCAGCAGACAGTGGTGTCATTTCCTTGTTGTTTATTTGTTTTATAATATATGAACTTTAAACAAAAGAAACTGAGACTCAACCATAATGGAATTTATACCAACTCATTTTATAACTACACTAAGTTACAGATAAGTGATGATATTAAGGGTTAATATTCTACATGTATAATCTTTTTGATTGATCACAACAAAAGATATGTGATTCTTGAAAAATTACTGTAAAATATAGTCAAATTTTTATAAGAACAAATATACATGTAATACAGAATTGTTAACACATAGTTTGGTTACCCGGTTAGCTCACAGAGGATCTGAAAATGATTTTGTGGCGGTTGGAAGGAGGGTAATGCTTGATGTCAAAGCATAAAAAAGTATGGGTATCTAATATCTTTAGCTAGGCTAGTATAGAAACATTTAAACTTTATAAATAACACAAATCCTTAAACAGAACACATTCTTCCACATAATATGATCCACTTGTTACCTGTCTCTCTAATTCTTCAGCAAAAGCATCAAGATCAAGATCTTTGAGCCTTTCTGGACTTTCCAGAATCTCCTCTAGAGCACCTGCAGGATTGGCATCTTCTGCAGTGTCATCATACTCCAAGGCATCAACTGCCATCTTACGTGCCCACTCATAGTTCTCAGGGTGTACACGAGAACCATCCAAAACCTCAATGTAGGAATCCGTGCTAATAAACAAACGCACAGTGAGTGGTAATGACATCAATAAAGCATGAACGATAAAGGTAACTGTACAAATCAAATTATTCAATTCAAAACTTATTTGGCGATTGGTTCTTATGGTTTAAGTTGTTTGGATCAATATAAATTCTTACCTATCTCCTAAGCTGTTTGTGTCAATCTTGATAAATCCTGCACAATTAATGAACACATTTGGCCCCATATGACACACCTCTACAAGCTGTGATCTGTTCTCCAATCGAACATTGGCTTGTTTTAATATCTACAAGACAATGTGTTAATAATCATTTCACAAATATTGGTCATTTTATGTGGCATATGATGAAATAAAAGTATCCATGTAAATTTTCCACAACAATGATATATGCATACCTTAAGTAGTTGTGAAGCTTTTCTTGGACCTAGACCACAGACAAACTGAACAAGGGAGCTCGTGTGAGGGCACTGTATTGCCCTATTTATGTCTACTCCAACTTCATTAACACGATTTACAAACTCCAAATGTAAAGCAGCTTTCAACTCCTCTTTTGAAATCAAATCCTGAGAAAACAAACACAGTAAGATTATATATACATTGATTTAGAAAGATTGTATTTTTGTTGAAGTATTTGAGACTTTTATATTGATAAGAAAATTTGAAATAAAATTATATAGGCACTTAATGTTTGACTTAACTCACAGATAACATCTCTGTCTGCTATGTCTAATGTATGTACTGTAATTCTTACCTGCATGGGGTGATACTTTAGACAGAGAATGTCATCGTCTGAATTACAAAGCTGGGCAAACTCAATAAGTGGATCCTGCAGACGTCTGGCTATAGATATAGAATGTCTTAATGTAACAGGATACTCACGGAAATCATGCTACAAGTGAAAATCAGAGTAAATATAAACATGACGTAATTCAAAATATTGCAAGCAATACAGTACTATCAAATATGATATTTAATAAGCAGTATCACCTGACAAATAGAATTTCAAAGTTTGATCGGTACGATTGAATTCATTATCAATAATCGTTTACAAGATAAAGAAAATTTGTACTGAGTATCTTTAAATAGGAGGCCTTGCTGTGACATGATAACTATATGTGTGGTACTATACCTGTGCTTTACTGCAATTTTCATACACCATGGCGAGTTCATTATCCATTAGCTCTACAGAAATGGGGGCCATCTGTTCTTCCTGACATAGTTCATCAATCACAGCCTTAATATCATCAACAATCATCAAAGCATCTCTGAAACATTTAACACATGACCTCAATATAACATAACACAGTGAATTCTCGAATTAAAAAACGCCATTTCTATTCTACTACTGAATGCAATGTTGTGAAATGCCAATAAACCATTATCATTGAACCACAGAACACACCTGTGCTGGGAGTCATGATCAACAGTGGGTTTACCACAATTACTTTTTTATAACACATTTGACTGTTCTGATATAATTCTGTTACAATATCTAAAAGGCAAAGCTTCAATATGATTTCTGTTAGAAGACTTGTTCAAAAACAAATTGCATTGAATCATTCGAACATAACACAGCACATTAATTTACATAAAATGAATAATCAACCTTACACAGCACATTCATTTACATAAAAAGAATAATCAATATACACGTGTCGACATTACAAATGTTTTAAATTGACATCTCAACCATAAGAATGATTTTTTTTGCACCTTGTCTGTATATTAAAACGAGACAAGTATAAATTACAACATTTTCTGTTCCTTGCACATTCAATCACAAACTTTATGCATTATATCTTAATGTTAAAAACATTCATTCTCACCTCGATTCTGCTGTTACACCCACAACATGAGGTTTCTTTGTAGCAATGAATTCTTTCAACTTTTTCAAATCACTTTCCTAAATTAAAAAAAAATTATTATCAACAATACATAGTGCCTCATCTACATTCACTAAACTGCTAAATGTTTTAATTAAAACTGTTATAGCAAAATTTAACCCTTCAATATTCAAAATGGAAATATGCACTTAAGACTTCACTTACCCTATAAAATCTTACAAAGCAATAAGAATACCCAATGTCTCAAAGTAATGTAAATTCTTACTTTTCCTTCTTTTTCTGCCTGACGCCATGATTTTTTACGTTTTGTGAGAAATGGCATTCGTATGAAATCTGTTACATGTCCCTCACCATCAATAAGTGCTCCAAACCCACAATCATCCCTAAAAAAACAAGTACTGGATTTAACTTCTGAGCACCGAACAATAAATGTTATGGCAGCTATCCTAGAAATCTGACAGATACCAATTTCATTTAGGACCAATTATGAGTCTTCAGGATACAATATATAAAGGTTCCATGACAACGACTGCTACAGTTTGGAAGAGTTGCAATAACAAAGTTAACAGATAGACGATGATAAACAACAGATGCTTAGTGATCAAAATAGCTCACACGAGAAAGCTCTGGTCAGTTAAAAACACAAAAGCAAAATGAAACTAGAGAAAGTTTGTAAAAAATGCACATGTCCCCGCAAAGTGCAAGTCGTAGCAAAGGTAAAGATTTTAAATAAGTGGAAAATCTGGGTCACAAAAGGTTGAACCTAACCATAATTTCTTGATTTTGTTTTTATATTTCTCTATTAAAGAGAAACAGAAGTTTCAAGTCTGTGGGACTAAAACTTCCTTGTAAATGGAGGAGTTCAAAAAGTTTAACTAAAATCGAAGTGAAATAGATGAAGTGAAAAATCTAGGTCAAGGAAGGCCCAGGTGACCTATCTTTGATTTTGCATGTAGAACACTTCAAGGTGAAACCACATATGAAGTTTCAAGTCTATGGGACTTAAACTTCCTAGTAAACAGAGTCGATCAAAAAGTATAACCAAGATTCTAAGTGAAATCAATGAAGTTTAAAATCTAGGTCACGATAGGTCATAGGGACTACCTTTGATTTTGCATGTAGAACAATTCAAGGTGAAACCACATACAAAGTTTCAAGTCTGTTGGACTTAAACTTCCTAGTAAACAGAGTCGATCAAAAAGTCTAACCAGATTCTAAGTGAAATCAATGAAGTGTAAAATCTAGGTCACAATAGTTCATAGGGACCTACCTTTGATTTTGCATGTAGAACACTTCATGATGACCACATATGAAGTTTCAAGTCTGTGGGACTTAAACTTCCAAAATAAACGGAGTCGATCAAAAACTCTAACCAAAGTGTGACGGCCGGATGGACTGATAGGCGTACGGACAAGACGAATGCTTATTGCCCTGACTTCGTAGCTTTGGCATAATAATAAATTTGTTAAGGATATGCTCCGGGATTCTTTTTTTTATAAACTTCTAAATTCTTAAGGAGTGATTACTCTGGCAATTTTTACTGAACATTTTGAAACACTAAATCAAGGCGCAATAAAATTCAACAAGTAAGATGAAGATACAGTAGTAAACAGACTACATACTGTCTTGTTGTAAAGGCAATACCCAGCACACGTAAGCCCTCCTTCTCATCATAGTCATAGTCATCTTCTAACTGCTGATCTGCCTGGAATGGTGCTACCTTTAGCCAGTTATATAACTTTCTACAGCAGTTCTGTAAGGTAACACAAAGAGAGTAATAAAGCCCATTCAATTAATTCTTTACACATAATAGTGATACAAACTGTTTCAGCTAGAAATGCCTATTGACATAATGAACAGTATACAACATTTTTTTTATATAGTTGTTGGCAAGGAAACAGTTTTAAGTAATGCAAGGTAAAAATCTTTATACATTCTTAAATCTATTGAATCAAGAAAGCTGTGCATAAGTGAGCATTTTATTTAATCATTATAAATAAATATTTCAAGACTTTTATAAGTCATTTAACAAAATTGACTTTTCCTTTAGATAGTTCTAGTCTGTTGTGTGTACCTTGACTAGGCCATCTTTTGCTTCCGCAATCATTTTGGATCTCAGCTCTTTCTCCATCTGAGGGTAAAGAATTTTAGTTAGAGCCCGCTCAAGTGCTTCGCTTCTCTGTAGATTCCACTGTTGTACAAGGTGACTAAATTCATCCTAATTAAAAACAAGAACACATGTGAATGGTTAGGTAGGGATAAGTCTATCTAAAATATAAGAAATCTGTCAGCATTAGACAACTTCTGAAACACAAATTCTCTTCTTTTTTTAAGTTCAGAAATCTTGTTACAAGATATCATTTTTAAGAGAAAGAAGGTTTTTTTTTATTTTGAAAAATTTAGAACTGTCACAGAAGACCAATGAACTTCATTTGATTCAAATTTCTATTAGACTTTTTTCTCAGTTCATAAAAGTATTACTCTGTTAAGCTTTTAATTTGGAGCTGTTATATGTAATTATAAACAGCACATTTTCATTTTAGTAAAGTCTATGAAAATAGACATTACCCTATAAAATAGCTGCCGGACTTCTTCAAAGTATGTTTGTGAACCCTCAGACCCGTCATCTATAAACATTACCATAGTCAACAGTCCATCTTCTTCTGCCTGTAAAACACAGATTAACACAGGTCACATGTAATCAAGGATGTTCCCTTACCTATTTCAGAGAATCATACTTATTTAAAGGTGCTCTAATTTTATCAAGACAGCTCTATTACAAATGAAAATGCAGTAAAAAGCATACACTACTGTGCACTTCATGCTAGGTCTTACCAAAGACAGGATTGCTTTAAATCAATTGATATTATGGCTACATAATATAATAATGAGATGCATTAAAATGTCTCAAAACTTGATGAGTGATCTTCATTAAGGCATTTCATATGTCACTTAATCTGTACAGTATGGTAATGTTAAAATATGTACAGAGTATCAAAATATACTTGCAACAACTACATACATCTTTGATTTAAAGTACATACCCGGTACCAAAATAAACAACCAACAATAACTAAAATTTATTGGAAAAAATTATATACAAAGATAAAAATGTCAGAAAAAAATCTACATAACAATCAGTACTTACCTGAATAAGTTTAAGGAATTGTTCATCTTTTAAATCTTTGACCGGTTTATTTTTGACATATTTCTGACTGTAACATCCATGAGCTTCATCAATTTCCTAGTATCAATGAAAAAACATGCAGTTTTAGATCGAATTAAATATCAAGGGAACTAACTACTACTTTTTATGGAAATCAATCTTTTGACCATTGCAGTGATGATGTACAGAGACAATTAACTCTCAATCATCCAGGTTCTATGTTATGTCTCTTGTATTTCCAACTACATACTGTGTATTTCTTATTAAATTTTTGTTTCATATCAATAGGTTTATATCTATCTTACATGAAATATTTGTTTACTCACTTTTACACCTTTCTTTGTAGGTGAAATATTAAGTTTTGCTCGCTCAAAATAAATTTGGCGCACAATCTGGCGTACTAAAGGATCATGAGCAATTTGCATAGCAACCATGTGACGGGCTCCAAGAAGAACTTCTTCTTCTGTTGGAAATACACTGTAAAACAAGTTTTGTGAAACCTATTACAGTTTTGCTAGAAATACACTGCAAATTTTTTGTAAAAAATTTACACTTTGCTTAAAATATATAGAGGAGCTTTTCCAATGAAAAATTTCAGATTACTAGTAGATATATCGCACTAGAGTTCAAAAAAAATATTTATATATTATAGGTGGTTATTATTTTTATACTTGAAACAAATTGCTACATGTTGAAAACAAGATTTTATTCTATTTCTGTATCTTGAGTTTGATTTCACACTCGTCATTTTAAGACTCATTTAAATGAAAGCTTACTGAGTCAGTAGTTCTTTGGCAACCTCCTGTGGTTCAATAGGGTACTGCTCCACATCATGTCGTTGGTAATTATCTCGCAAGTTTTCTCCAAACTGTTCAGGAGTTAGACCAAACTTCTGAGATATTTCATCTACAATATAAGATTTTAAGGCTAACACATTTTCTACCATAAATCTTAGTTAACTTTTTATGAATATGGGATCTTTATTAGATACCAGAGGATTATATCATATTCAAAAAGAAATACAGTTTGTGAAACAAATTACGAAAGGCCTTCCTGCCCATGACATACTTTACCTGATTAGTACCAATTTTTGTTCTTCCAGGCATGCATTTACTATTTTAACCAGATTTCAAAAGATAACCCTATGTTTAAAGCCAAAGTCCTATTATTAACCAAGCATATACAACAGACATATTTTCAAATAACATTAACTAAGCTAATTACATATAAACTTTAGTTTTTTTGGCCTAATAAATTCATGAGAAAAAGATTTTTAATGTATTTACCTATATAAGCCTATGATAACCTTTTAATCCTTGATGCTTGGACAAATTAACACCAGGGGGGAAAATAACAAGTTTTTGGAATAGCACCAAGTATGCATGCTCTGTACGCAGTTCCACAGGTAGTCTAAATCCTTTAGCCCTTTGGTCACACATGCTAAATTTGTTTACAAGTGATCAAGAAATTCTAGAGAAGTCAAAAACGCTAAGACTTTAATATCCAATGTATATTGGGCTAGTGACTTTACCTTACCATGAGCCTTTGCTTGACAGCACCTGTAAAGTCTTACCTAGTTTATTGTTCTGACAGATTGTGTAGCCACTTTTTCGTGATGCTTGTTTGATAATAGATTCTGATTCTTCCATATTTTCAGAGTTCTCTCCATTCTGACGTGCAGTTTTCTCAAGATTTCTCATTTTGGGGATGTCTGATCCGTAGTATAATAAGAAATGCTGATACACATCTCTCAACTCTTCCATTGTCTGTACTTGCTTAATTCTATATAAAAGAACACATAAAAGATTTTAATGCCTAAACACACACATTGCAAGTTAGACAAAAGGCCCATTGGGTCTCAACGTCAATCTGGATGAAATAGGCCTATAAGTAAAGTTTTTGGCATTTCAATACTTTTGTCCCTAGGGTCATGCCTTGAATAAACCTGGTTCTCCACGCCCTAAAGTAACTAGACACTAAAGCATTAAGCTCTAAGCTATGTAGTTTATAAGATATTTTAAAATTTTGTTAATCCCCCTTCTAACAAATCGGAATCCCCTTCCCCTAGGGATGCTTCCTACCAAGTTTGGTTGGAGTTGGTTCAGTGGTTTTGCAGAAGTCAAAAATATGAAAAGTATACAATGACAGACAACAGACGAATATGGTTTTCAATGCTGTAAAGTTACAACATGTATATGTAATTATTAAACTTTAGGGCTTTTAGTTTATACCAATTTCTTTTAATAGAAATTATGTCCCCTATTTACAACCCTAGATGCAAAGACCCATCTTTAAGTTTTATAGAATACATTTTTGGCCCCTTAATAGGCATCTCTGGAGACTGAGTCTCTCATTATTTGAATACTCATTATTTGAATAAATCTGAATCCTTCTCCTCTAAGAATGCTTCCTTACAATTTTGGTTGAAATTTTCCCAGTGGTTTTTGGAGAAGTCAAAATGTGAAAGTTACTGATGGAAAAAGGTAAATGGACAAAGTTTCTATAGAAAGTCAATCAGACTCTGCCTTGAACCTTTAAACTATTAAAAATCATGATAGGTTTATATACCTATCAATATCTTCATCTGTCAACGGTCTGATGTTGGATTCCAACACTTTGTCAGGATCAGAGTTCTGATCAAACTGGTAATTTTGCATTTTCTCAAATAATTTAATCATATTAGACTTTCTGTTTCTGAGTTGTGTCCATTTTTCATCCCACTGCCATATTTTCCAAAGGTCATTGATGTTTAAATCTGATTCTACATATTCCTTCCTATAAAATGCTATGAATGGTACCTGAAAAAAGAAATATTTGTCATTTAATATATATATTTCAAACCGCAATACAAAATATATTAGAACTAGTCTACGTGAAAACACCATGAATTTTCCACTGAATGTTTTATTGAAATGTATATTTTGTTAAAGAAACACTAACAGCTCAATGCAAATACTTAACAATGTACTCGTTCATTTGTTTTTAACAAATTTGGTTTCCATCATGGAACGAGTGACAAGGCGGTGTTTTGTTTGTGAATTATTTAATATAATTTTTTGAAAGACATGTTTATTAGATAATGAATGTGTTTATGAAAACTTAACAAAAGCTGGACATCAAGAAGATTAAGATCTGTCAGCTTGTTTTAAAATCATTTAAACAAAGTCTATTTCAGAACAAATGGGTCAATCAGAATGCAGCAGCTACTTTAAATATTTGCAAAATAAGGTCAGTTTCAAAGTTGATCTGTATATTATCAATTAGCTTCAAATTGCTTTTCAGAAAGACCAAAACAGTATTTAGTTCTTCACTATCATCCAATATAATCAACAATGAGCTCTTACAATATAAAAGATTGAAAGAACTTACCTCAAAGTGCTGATCCCTCATGAAGTTTATAGCTTCTCTTATTTTGTTGGTCATACTTGGACCCACTCGGCCATAATGTACATTATTTTCTTGTTCCAACAAGGACTGTAATAGATAATGTAACCGTTATATACATAGTAGATATAATGTAATGGTTAGATAATATTTATCAAACATTGCATGATAAATATCAAACATGTAGACACAGCTAATTATATACATTCTTAGAATCATATTATGCTTTGACATTGTTACTTCCTGTTATGCAGTTTCACATGCACTGCCATGGTCTTTTATGACTACATCACAAGCAGACATTTATTGATATTGGGAAACACTTTAGTGCAAGAAGCTTAATAGTAAGTTTGAATCAGACTTGTGGTCCAGTAAAAAACTAAACAATGTTAACCCCATCAAACTACTTCCACTTTCAAGATTGCTCCTGTATGTGATTAAGTATTTAAACAGTTCGACACTTTGGTGAAACATGGCCTATTATTGTGAAAATTATCAAACTTTTCATTTCCATCAACATTTTCAAAAAACTATTTGCCTCAAAGAAATATGATCTGAAAGTGGTATGCCTGTACCACTATGGCCATATTTTTTTTTTTAAATACTTGGTTCCCAAGTCCTCCCTCATTTATTCTAAAGACAATTATCACTCTTTCTTATTTACTTTATTCACTATACATCTCTTACAATCTAAAACATTCATGTAGTAATGAGACAATGTCTGCATGT
Organism: Pododesmus macrochisma; assembly: GCA_032359645.1. NCBI lineage: Eukaryota > Metazoa > Mollusca > Bivalvia > Pectinida > Anomiidae > Pododesmus > Pododesmus macrochisma. The sequence goes on from JAUMGZ010231205.1 coordinate 14,625, forward strand.
ATCCAACTTTTGTGTGCTGTCTCAATGTTAAATCACAGGGGCATCAACACTATACCTCATTTTGTCACATTATTCTGACATGAAATCAAACTGTTCTTGTACTATCCTTAAAATGTTTATTGCCAGACAAAGAACCCACAAAAGTATGTATTATTCATACTTCAATATTATATTATTATTATAAGATATGTGCTGACCAATGGATTGTACCATAGTCTACCCAATATGTGTTGACATAAGGGATCATTCCATGGTCTATCTGATGCCGTTTAGACCACCATATCACTGTTAACTTAGAGCACAGCTAAAACCATAATCAGTTTTACCTGTTGTGAAACTGGTGTTGCCATGAATGCTTGCTTGTATATCCAGTCAGCCTCTTCATCAAGTTCTCCTTCTTCCAGAGCTTTAACAGGAATGGCTCTAAGCTGGAATCTTTCAGGCATGTCTGCTGTCCTGATTTCCTGATCTTTGTCAGTGAAAAATCCACGCTCCAATTCAGATGGTTCATAAACCTAAAGTACAAAATGAATCCACAAAACAGTCTCAACAAATGTATAATTCTGTTTAACTTTCCCACAGAAGCTATCACACATTTCTGCTTCAAAATAATTCCTTTATTTGTTATTCAAATAAACAACAGGTGATAATTAAAATGCTATTCTCATACAAATCAAGAATAAGCAACTTTATGTAAATAGATGCAGTGGATTAACTGATTAATGCTTTATCATTGATCAAGTGGAGACTGTTTTTCCTATTGTCAGCTAACTTAGTAATCCCTTAAACAATTTTTTATCAGTAATTAAATTTTGACAATTTCAATGTCTTTAGAAATGTAACATAAACTGTAGAGTCAAACAGAATTATGTCAGGTGGGCAAATTGATACACACAGTAAAACATACACACATCCTCAAGGTAATCAATGTATCATCATTTACTTAAGTCACATTTTCCATTCAATACTTAAATACCTCATTGAAAGTTATTATTTCCCTCTTTTCTTCAATGAATATGAAAAACCTGAATGTTTTATTAATGTCGTAAGTTAAGATGGCTATTTTGTGTACATACATCAAATATGCCCTTCTTTCGACTTTTTTTGCTTTTTTTCTTTGCTCTCGGTCTGCCTTCTCCATCCTCTCCTTCCTCTTCTACATACTGAAAAAATGTAACAATATCCATACATATCAATACATACATGTCTTTGTAGTAAGTTAAATACTAAACAGCCTACTCCTTGGTAAAATATTGAACTTCCTGGATATCATACTCTAGTTTACAATGCTGAATGCTATTCTTTTATCAACAGAATTGATTTGATTACATTGTAAACACTAATTGAATTATTAGTTTTGCATAATGATTACAGTGTAGATATGAAAACCTTCACTTTTTAACACATACTAGACATACTGCTGAATGCTATTCTTTTATCAACAGAATTGATTTGATTACAATGTAAACATTAATTAAATTATTAATTTTGCATAATGATTACAGTGTAGATATGAAAACCTTAACTTTTTAACAATACTAGACATATTTATAATAATAAATGAAGCAAATTTAAGAGTCTTTAAAATTCTCTTCAATATTTGTTTTAATAGCATAAAAATTAAACAAAGCAATGATAACTTGAATTTTTAGAGAATAAATTGTGACAAGTCAGTTCAAAATAAGTTTAAATAATAAAAGTAAGATATGTTTCTTGAAAGCAATAATCAAATTTTTTACTTCATCTTCAAATTCCTCTTCTTCTTCTTCAACGTCTTCTCCATATTCATTGAATTCTTCAAAGTCAAAGTCCACGCCAAATATGTCCTGGGCTTCTTGCAAAGCTCTAAATAATAAAGATAAACAAATACAGACAAAACCAAATCTTAACGTACAAAGTCAAGAATCATTTTTCATCATGACAACTGAAAATTCATCAAGTAATGTACTCTTAGGATCTTACTTGGGAGAGGATAAATCCTACAATTCAAACTTAAGGAATTTTAAAAATGATGGACGATAGCTTAAGCCATTTAAACAGAATTATATGGTTCTCAAGACACAACTATGCACTTAACAGTAGCTACGATGGAATCATATTTTCCGTATTAAATAAGAATTACTGACTGCCTGATAAAACTTTTAACCTACAGATGTTTCCCAAATATGAAACAAATATTTCTGGCATTGTAGTGGGAATTACTTTTGAAAAGTAAAATACTTTAATGCATGTGACATCTATATATGCTGCATGTGTCTGATTTATCACAGAAGTGCTTTCAAGGAAAATAATTTTTGAAAGGTGAAAAGTGTCAAGGTCAAAATCATGCTTCACATGTATTTTGTTATTATTAGTAAGTATGCAAAAGAAGAACAGAGTTGAACAGGACTCCATCCAGTAACAATTCACTTTGGCACTTTCTACATTTTCAAGGGGCATAACTCTGGAAAGGTAAAATATGTTTGAAGTCAAAATCAGGCTAAACCTGTATGTTGTCATAATTAGATAATACAAAAGAAGAATGACCTTTGTCAAACAGAACTCAAGATATGATCCAAAGACTATTTATTTTAGTCTGGTTCATATTTTCAAGGGCATAAGTCTGTAAATGTAAAAGATGCGAAGGTCAAAATCAATGTAACCTGAATTTTGTCATAATTAGTTACCATAGAAAAGAACATTATTCAATACAAACAATACTTAAATTATAGTTATACTCCTTGCCTTTATGTCAAGTTAATGCTCTTAGTCAACAAATTTGGTTCAATATTAGACATAAATGTACATTGGCGTAACTGTTTAGTTATTGTTTTGATGATGATATAGACATGTATTAGGTCCACGTTACTTACGCATCTGAGTGAATGATATGTTTCTTTTTCTTTGCTCTCTTGATAGGTTCACCTTCCTCATTCACAATAAAGTTATCCATATCTGTCAAGAGTAAAGAATTACATATATGTTGTACATGTTACAGAAAATGTGATTTATTTATGTGTTTACGTGTTTTAATACAATTATGAACATACCATTCAATACAACACCTTACTTAAAATAATTCACCTGAATCCATTTCATGTTTCCATATATGTTTTGACAAGTAGTTGAATCCATTTCATGTACCGTTATCCATATATGTTTTTACAGGTAGATAAATCCATTTCATGTATCCATGTATGTTTTTACAAGTCAATAATGTACATTTAACTTGAATTTATAAATAAAATTAATTATCAGACACATTTAAAAACAAATAAAGAAACTTATATAATCAACACACCTGACTCATCTGAAGCATCAAGATCCTGATATTCTGACATTGCCTCATCTCTAACAGGTTCTGCAGGCTCTCCTCCCTCCGCATCCTCCCCATCAAACAGTTGCTCTGCTATCTGTTCTCTGCCATCCTGTCCTTCCTCTTTATCGCTGTCCTCATCCTCCGACATAACACGAATACGCTTCCTCTTCTTTTCCTGTTATGAACATTTACAAATTATGTTCCTTCAATTTACTGAAGTTTTCATCAATACTCATTGAGACTAGTACTAAATTATAAAGAAAAGGTATTATACATTTTCAAACACATAGCAATATCACTTCTTTGCATTTTTTTTTAGTTATCACTACTCATTTTTGATCTCTTATTTGATCTTTAACTTATATTGTTCATCGTAGATAATATTACGCATTACATAAAACTGATCTACATGACTCAAAGGGAATTTGGACAAACCTTTCTTTTAACCCTGATGCCAATGTTCTCTTCAATAAGGTCATAATCATCCTCATCTAACTGGTCATCTAAATCTGAGTCCTCATGCTTTCTTTTGCCTTCTCCTTCTTCTCCACTTTCCTCACCCTCCTCCTCAATGTCATCATTTATAAGATCTCTCATCTCTTCTCGTATTCTTTCTTCATCTACAGAACATCAACAATTAACTAAGCCACTGAACCATATATATATAATATTCTGTAATTCAGGTAACAAAGAAGACGAGCTTCATTTTCTACTTAAATGCACTATGCACAACAATGATAGAGAAATTTTAAAAAATGTAGTGTAAAAAAAATATCAGAATTTTCAAACTTATGTGGATTTCAACTAACGAAAACAATTCTGTATTATTAAAACTATATAATTGTCTTTCTAATGGTTTAAAAACTAGGATCTAACTGTTAGATTGCATAGTAATTATATTGTGTATTGTTATCTCTGTCATTTTGACTTCCTAATTCTTGTACATGTATTCTTTGTATGCCCCTTGTAATTCTTCATTACAACCTTAAATATTATACTATTTTTTGGAATTGAAGCCTTTCGATTAAACTTGCACTAAAATCAATGCAGATTGTGTTAGATTATCCATCAATAAGAGATTCTCAACGAAACTTAAATCAACTATTATGATAATTATCATTACAAAAACTTAAATATGCAGCTCTAGATATCTAGATGGTTTATCTTTATGATTGGCAAGTTCTAAATGAAGGATATTAAAGGGTTAGCTGACTGATCAGCTTAAAACTGACATTGCACTTAACTTATCTTTAACGAATAAATGAAAATATCATTACCATCCTCTTCTTCTTCGTCATCATCATCTTCATCATCATTTATCATTCGTCGTTTTTTCTTTTTCTCTTTAGACTTTTTTTCACTGTCTGAGCCTCTGTCTCCCTCTCCTTCAGATCTTTCACCCCCACTACCACTTACACTTCCTCTACGGCTACCACTTCCACTACGGCTACCACTTCCACTTCTACTACCACTTCCACTACGACTACCTGGGCTACCACTACGACTTCTTACACTACCGCTGCGCCTACTACCGCTACCACTTCGACTGCGCCCACTGCCGCTTCCACCACTTTGACTACGCCTACTACCACTACCACTTCCACTACCACCACTTCCACTACGACTGCGACCACTACGGCTTCCACCACTATGGCTTCCACCACTTCGACTACGACTGCGACCACTACGGCTTCCACCATTTTTACTTATTTCCTCATCATCAGAGGACATGTCTGAAACATCTGCCTCATCATCGACGAAGCCAGACATGATGTCCTCTGTATAGTATTATCTATAAAATCACAAGTTGAATTTATATCAATTTAAAAATAACAATATTAACTATGAATGTAATTCAGACAATGTGATGATTATTATTAGTAGAAATGCTTTGTTTCCTAGTAAGCGCTAGTCCAACATTAAGTCATAGAAATACAAAGATCTAGAGCTTAATTAAATATTGAGATGAGGTTGAGGGACACTTTAAAATGGTCAAATCCATAATTTAGGTATTTGAGCAGTCAAAAGAGGAGTTCTTCAATATATTCTATTTATTAAGATCTCCTCCATGTAAAATATGTTATGTTTATTCAAATAACGATGGAAAAACACACCTAACTAAACTGGACTACAATGTATATGGTTTATCTACAGTGTCCTATTCATATGAACTAGATGTTTGTGGTTATAAATAGACAGGATAATACCTGAAGTACGCTCAGTGTTCTAGATCTATAAACATATATATACATGTATTGTTGGTGTATTGTTTGGAAGTGAAACGTATCACTGATTTTTATCAAGAAATATGAAATTACTGCCTTATAAATGCACTTTCCCCTGAAAATTTAGGCTATATTTTTTTCCCAAAATGCACGTTTATTTTCCCAATGATAGAGTGGTAAACTGTAAGTGAAAGTATTTGTACATCTTTAATGGATACAATCTTCACTAAACAAGAATTTCAATAGTACTGTATTATCATTTATACGGTTTTGTAAGTTACCTAGCATTAAAAAAGGAGAATTCATTGTGTTTTTTGCTTAATTTTCTAAAGCAGAGCTCCAGATAAGGCGCGTATTTGCATAATTACACATTGAAATCACTAAAATATGCATTTAAATTGAAAACAGCACGTACAAGAACGCATTTGAAAAGTATTATACGCATATGAACTTAAATTCAAAGCGTACTTATCGTTTAGTTTGTATGAGGATGCATTCCTCGTAAGTCATTACCTGTCTATGTCACGCAAGTGCTTACTTGTTTTGACCGGTAATGATAAAGCGCACTGTAGACTAGAATCACGAAAGTGATTTAATTCAATATATGCTTGAGCTAGACCATTTTAATTTTCACTGGTATATTAAAGCGTTTTGGAGATTCTAACTAACAGTGAATTTCTACGTAACAAGTAAATAAGTAGACAGGTGTTATTAGTGTCGTGTTGATACAATAAGTATAATGTCAAGGCCGGGGAGAAGAAGGAGAAGTGCTCTTAACCCCCAGACAGCACCCCAAGTCTATTAACTTTTTTGATTGGCGTTGTGAACGATTACCTGGACACGGTTGAGAAAAAGACCTAAAATAAAAAGCATGATTGGGAAAGTTTAAACTTTTGTTTATAAATGTTTTACAAACAGTCATGTTGTAACAGTCGTGTAATAAATCATTTACACAGTAACAGTTTTTCTTCTATTTAGTCTTTCAAATCAGCATTTGGTCTTTTCAATCAGCATTGCATTTTGAATATGATGAGAATTTACTAAATTTCACCTTGGTTACTATTTGAATTAAAACCGTATCAGCATTGGAAAATCAAATTGAGGAGTACAGT